>JANBXA010000044.1:12825000-13090000 GCA_030556225.1 Cricetiscus sungorus
CGCACCGTTTTTCAGCTACCTTCTCCAGTGTGGGCCTGGGATCTTCAGGGAAACTGTGTGTGTTTGGGACGAAGGGGGGTGGGAGGGATGAGGGGGGCAGGTCTGGACACAAGCAACACCACGTCAACCTCCATATTCAAGTTTCTTCAGATTTTTTTTTAATTATAATTATTATTTTAACAACAACCTGAATCCCAGAAGTTGAAGATACTGTCCAATCACCCTCCCCTGGGCAGAGGAGAGGGGCGCTTGCAGGGGACAGGGTAGGGTGGGACCTGCCAGGTCACCTCCAAATCTCTCCAGGCCATCTACTGCTGGGGGCGGGGGGTCCCAGAACACTGATACCTAGAGAAGGAGGTGGGGCTGGCTTCTTTCATGGATGAGGGGCCCCAGATAAGCACCCCCTCCTGAGGTTTCCCTCTTCCAGAAAGACCTGGGGACTCTGGGGAGACCAGGTGGGAAGGGACAGGCCCACATTGAGCCTTCAGCGCCCATCCCTTGGCGTTGGGGCTGGGTGTGGGTATTAAAGCTACATAGGAAAGGGGGGCAGGCGGCTGGCACAAGGCCCAGCAGCCAGTGGCAGCCCCCCCTCAAGGCACATTGTGAGGGAAAGGAGGTTCAGATGGAGGGCCCGTTGGGTGCAGAGGGCCCGAGCCGAGCAAGTCCTGAGGACGGCAGCTGAGCCAGCTGCTCCGGGCTGGCCAGGGCCCGCAGCAGTCCATTCTCCTGCTCCAACGCAGCGTTCCGCTCGGCCAGGTCTCGGATCTGCTCCTTCAGTACCTCTACCTCTTCTCGCACGGCAAACATGAGGTGAGACTTCACCAAGTCCTTGAACCCCGGGGACAAATAAACCATCATCACCCCAGGCCACCTCAAGGGAGCAGTTATGAGACGACCAGTCCCCTATGCCCACGGGAGGGGACAGAGGATAAAGGAAGAGCAGGACACGGAGAGCACAGGGGTCACAGGATGGCAGACAGACAGGACTCCCATGCAGGGATAGAGCACAGAGGTTAAGGAAGCCAAAAGCTGAATGGGAGATGGGGGGTGACAACGGGAGTCTGTATTCCTGAGTAATGGGAGAAGAGAGATGGACAGAGGGACCGCTCACGGGTCCTGGGACCCAAATAGCTTCCTTACCATGGCTTGTTCAATCTTGTTGTCAATGCCAACCAGGCTTCCGGAACCACTGGAGAGACACAGGAGACAAGTGAGGAGGAGGGCCCCAAGTCAGCTCTGCTACTGCCTGCCAGGTGTGCCTCGCTCTAAAGACCCAGCCTACACCCCACCCCACACCCAAGGTACCTGTGACAGTAGAGAATCAGAGGGAGGAGGCTTTTATCCATCCCCCGGTGGGAAGGAGGGCCCACTGCCCCTCGGGTAGGGGACGACCCCCGTGGGGAGCACGGGGAAGATAGGCAGCCCCTTTTCCGGGGCGCCCCTGGCGCCATCCCCACCACTCGAGTCTCATACGATGACACCAAGGACTTCACAGAGACCCCTGGCTGGGACATTCCTGAGGGAAGGCTCAGCAGTATCCACTCCCAACCACAGGGCTGTGTCAGAGGGAATGCCTGGGGGGCTCAGAGCCCCCCTGGGCAGAGTAGCCTTCGTGGATGCCAGGCAGGCAGAGAGGAGTCAGGACCTACCAAGTGCTGGCCTGAGAGATACACACCCTGCCCCCCCCCAGGGCAAGCCGCAGCTGCTATTGGTTCCTCAGGGACACGGGACCCCCTCCCTCGGCTCCACAGTGGGCGGGAATTCCCAGACACACATGGTCTGTGCCAGTGTCCCCTTCTCACCCTGGCACCACTCCCAGATCGGAGGGGAAGGGGAGGTGAAGTCAGCTGGTAACCCCGGGTAGGGGAGGGGCTATGGGGCAAGAGGGCTGGCATGGGGAGGGGCTCGAAGGTGAGAGCCTAGAGGCCTGGCCCCTACCTATCTATGCCTTCCTCCTGTCCTGTCTGAGTTAACCATGGCCTCCCTCAGCTTTCCCTCAGGGAAAGGAAACAGACAACAGGGGTGGGATGGGGGTGTGGGTGGGGGCAGATGTGTTTATGAGCACACCCCACCAAATCCAAAATGTATACATCCTAGGTGGCTCTTGCAACCTGGGACATAGGGTCCGCCACTTCCTCCAGTGAAGGAAAGAATTAGGGACGGTTTCCATAGCAACAGACCCCCCCCCATAATACTAGGAAGCCTATAAATCAAAGGCTGCCTGTATAGCATCTGAGACTTGGATATGGAGGTCTTGCAAGGGGTCAGGGCTTAAGAAAAGGCCAAAAAAAAAAAAAAAAAAAAAAAAAGTGAGGTTGAACATGGGACACTGGTAGTGGAACTGAGACTTAAATCAGCCAGTTCTGGCTGCAGTTCGTTCAGTGGCCACCAGAGGGCAACTCATGCCTGGCTCAAATGCCCTAGGGCTCAGGCTCCCGATTGGCACCAGGATAGAAAGTCTAGTTCTCGCTCAAGCCCCTCTGGTCACCAGGACTTACTAGGGTCCCTTGCCCTGCTCCAGCCTCCAATGCCTCCTCTTTGGCCACCAGAGATGGGGAGGCAGGCTCTCGTTCCGTTACCTAAGCCTCCCTCCCGCTTCCCCGGGGCACAGGGGTCTCCAGCCCTGTTTCCTCCCAGACCACTTTGTTTCATTCGCAGATGGCTGGCTCTCATTAGCCCCTCCCACACTGGCTGTCAACCCCATCGTGCTTTCCTACAGGGGGATCTATACTAAGTCCAAGGTGACCCTTGCATGAGTCCCTGCTGTCAGCAAGGGAGCTGGGAATTTTCCATTTCCTGGCCAAGCTCTGAGTGCAGGAGGTGCTGACAGGTAGGACAACCGAGGGGGTGACCGGGCTAGAAAGAGCAGAATATTAGTGACTAAGGATACTTGGAGCCCCCAAAGACACAGAGGACATGTGTAAGAATGGGCAAAGGCTCTCGCCACTAATCCTGACAACCTGAGTTCCATTCCCAGAACCTTCATGGTGGAAAGCAAGAACAAACTTCCCCAAGTTGTCCCCTGGTGTCCACAAGCCCGCCATGTTGTATTTGAACACACACGAGTGTGCAAGCATACATACTCACACGAGTGCACACGTGTGCACACACACACACACAAATGGAGAGGGGGGGTTGGACCAACTAGCCAGTCAAATCTGTTTCAAGCCACTTCAATACACAGTACCTGGGAGGAGAGCAGGCTCCAGAATTAAACACCCTCCTTCCAATACAGAGAACCAAAGACGGACAGATGTACCAGAATAGAAGTGTCAGCCCTGTTGGCGAACACTCAGGCAGAGATGCCAAGTTAAATCTTCTATCCTTGCCAGAAATAAAAGAATAATACAACAACCAACATTTGTTGGCTGATTGATGGCTATCTTCTGTTTGTCTAGCTCAGGAGTTTTTGAAAGCGCTTCCCCTATGACATTCTAGTCCTAACAACTTGAAGGGATGAGGGCTCTGGCAAGCTAATCCTTGCCTTCATTACCTGAGTGAGGGGCTGGGAAGCGCTACACTGAACTTCTTGGGTAAGGCTGGGAGCAGGAAGGGACAGCCCACAAGCCTGGACACAGCTTTGAATGAATGAGAATGAAATAGCCCCTTTCCCAAGACACTTATTGCCATTGTCACAATTTCCAATATGGGCCAGGCCATAAGGTCCGTCAAATGGGAATGGTGCCCCCTGGGGGCTGTCCAGTGCACAACGTAGCTGAAACAGCCAGCTTGGGAAGAGGGCATCTCGAGGCTGGTCTTTACCTCTGAAGGACAAGTACCATAGATTCAGCATGAGAATCAGGGTGACATATCTGTCAAGAGTTGGGGACGTTCAGATCCTGGGGCTATTGGCCAGCTTAGCTCCCACATCTGTTCTGGGAGCATTCAGAGGCTGGGCCCGAAGCCTAGAAAGTGACATCCAGTCATCCTGTCTACGCTCTCCCAGATCTCATTCTGCGGTGCCTTTGGGGGTAGGCAGGGCAGGTCTGGGCCAGGGAGGGGGAGGGGCTGGCTCCTTGCCCCAGTTACTGAGCTGCCCCTGCATCTGTCTTAGCAAAAGGACATCCTAAGGACCACTGCCACCTCCTATTCTCTTGTGACACACACATTCCAACAGGAGTGTGACTTTAGGGTGAGACCCAGGGTCACTGACTGACTGACTGGAACATTTCTAAAACCCTTTTCTCCTGCGAGCCTCACTGTTTTCATCTGGAAAGCGAGGAAGCGTGGGATTGCTTTTACAATTCATGAGGTAGGCATGTGGAGGGACCATCCAGATGGCTCAGGGGGTAAAGGCACTTCCCACAGAGCATAATGACCTGAGTCGGACCAGCAGGACCTACAGGGTAGAAGGAGAAAACACTCCCACAAGCTGTTCTGACCTTTGACCTTTACCTCTACAGTGACACACATACATGCTAACATGTATGCATACACACACATTCACAAATACATGAAAAACTTAAGCTAGCAGGGGTGGGGAGATGGATAAAATGCTTGTGCCATAAGCATAAGGGTGAGTTTGATCCCCAGGACTCGAGTAAAAACAAAACAGAACAAACAATAAACAGGGGTAGTGGCACGTGGTTATAATCTCATCTCTGGGACGACAGACAGGAGAACCCACAGGTCTTCCTTGTCGGCCAGACTGGCTGATTGGACAGGACGCAGGCCAATGAGAAACCACACACACATTCACGTGCACACGGATGAATGCATACATGCAAAGGGATAGCACTGGAGAGGGCCTGGGGGGCAAGCCTGTCATCTCAGCTCCTCAGGAGGCTGAGGTAAGAGGACGGGAAGTCAAGGCCTGCCTCACAACTTAGTGAGACCCTGTCTAAAAGTCAAAAACAAAAACACGAGGGAAAAGGGTACGGTGGGGCTTTGGTGTGTAGCTCAGTGGTAGGCTATGCCACTCGGTATCTGTGAGGTCTTCAATCTCACAAACCACTAAAAACAAAAGGAGAAAAAGCAAACAAACAAAAACAAGCAAGCACTGGACCCAAAGGAAAACATTAGACAAGGTAATGTGGCTTTTCTGCCCAAAGTCTCTGGGGTTCATTTCCTATGCAGTCTTGAACCACTAGCTAGGCATCTGCCCGCACAATCAAGTATCTCACACCCTGTATGGGATCACAGATCTTCCAACCAGAAACAGTCTGAATTTATTAGCACCCTATATTCCCATACCAAACACAAACTCTGGGAAGGCACCCCCAGCTCGACTTGGTAACCCGGTACTTAACACCACAACCCATTTTCCCCCTCTCAAAACGGAAATCTCACAGCCACTTGGAACCCTGGGCTCCTTCTAGCTCCAGAAGAGGCATCAGACAAGTGAGGTGGGGTCTACCCGCCCCATTCCTATGGGTAAAGGATGGCCCAACCCAAACCCGCTGGCCCAGCAGGGTGAGGCATGAGGGGCCGGGTTGGGCCAAAGCCCCAGAGCCTTCAAGGTTGGAAGACGAATGTGGAGGCTGGGAGCAACCGGTCAGACTAGGGCGTGCAGAGAGAGGGGGTGGGACAGAGAGGGGGAGGAGGGGACCAGTCAAAGGAATGGTACTACAGAGGCTTTGACAGGTGGGACTCTTTGTGACAGAGGAAGCTGGAGGCTAGGCTGAGAAAGGGGTAGAAGAACCTTTCTGCCAGGGGACTTCCCAAATGGGGGGAGGGGTGGGAAGTGCTGAGAATAGCATCAGATGGGGCAGGTGACTCTGGCCCTGGCTGACCTCACACTTCACACATTCCCGAAAGCCAGCTGGAAGGCAGTTTAGAAGCTCACTGACTCGCCCTGCCAGGCCTAGCACCAGCCCCTGGTCCTCCCTGGCCACACCCCTTTCTCCTTTCCCTTGCGGTCCCAACTTTCACTATGCCCCATGCCCCTTTTCTGTTGTGGGTCTGGGTCTAATCCCAGAACGTGGCGGCACCTGAAGCTCTGCACCTGTAATAGGTTGCCCAAAGACACTCCATTTAGTACCACTCCTCATTTCCTTTCCAACAGGAAGTCCCTCCCTTCAAGGGCCTCCAACAGGAAGTGGCACCTCTCCCTCCAATAAAATTGGAAGCTGCTAGTTCTTGTCCCAAGCTCCTAGCTGTCTGAGTTGGTCAACATTTCTATGAATATTTAAAGTAAAAGTCTGCCATCAAATGAGGCATCCATTCACTCCGTAAGCAAGGCCAGCAGAACTGTCCTTCTCTATGTTGCCCCATTGCCACCAGGCATGCTGTGGGAGAATTTGGTCCCCACGCTCTTCTAGGCCTGTCGGTCACATCCTCCAAGAGGAAGGAACTTCAAAACAATTCCTTCTTCCCTCCCACTTTTTTTTTTTTTCCTTCCTTTTCTTGGACATGGTTTCATATATCCTAGACTGGCCCCTAAATTGTTAGGCAGTCGAGTATGACCTTGAAGTTGTGATCTTCGTGCCTCCACCCCTACCCCAGTGCTGGGATTATAAAACATGCATTACCAACCTAGTCTATGCTGGGAATCCTGAGCTTCACACATGCCAGGCCCGTTCTCTACCAACTAAGCTACACTTTCAGACCACAACACACAATTTGTTGTTCTGTTTTGTTGAGACAGGGTGGCACTCTGTAGTTTAAGCTGCTCTGGAATGCACTATGTAGCTCAGGCTGGTTTGTTTTGATTTGGGGTTTTTCTATTTGTTGAGACAGGATTTCTGTGTAGCCCTGGCTGTCCTAGAACTCATTCTGCAGTCCAGACTGGCCTCCAACTCAAGAGATCTGCCTGCCTCTGCCTCCTGAATGCTGGGACTAAAGGTGTACACCACCATGGCCCAGCTCTGGTTTTTTGTTTTGTTTTGTTTTGTTTGAGGGATAGGGTGCAGACCTGGCTATCCTAGAACTCATTCTGTAGGCAAGGCTGGCCTCAAACACACAGAGATTCACCTCCCCCAGTCACTGCAATTAAAGGCTTGCACTACCACACCCTGCCCCAGGCTGTTTTTAAACCCATGGTGATCCTCTTGCCTCAGCTTCCCCAGTGCTAGGATTAGAGTTGAGCTACCACACTCCGTTCCTCCCATCTATACAGCTCAGGTTGGCCTTGAACTTGAAATCCTACTCCAGCCTTCTGAATTCCTGATCACAGGTGTGCACCAAGCCACATTGGACAGGCAACACTTTCTTGGTTCTAGATATTGTTGGGCCCTAATGTAGTCTGAGTGGATTATAAGGATGTCATTCACAGTCCTGGAGGATCCAAAACCATCGTTTTCCCCTTGGTGATGGATGGGAGCAAAGGGAGATGCAGATGGGGAAGGTACCAAATACCTATTCGTTCTATTTTTATTTGTTTGAGTGGATATAATATAGTCTATACTGGCCCCAAGGGGGTTTATGCAGCATAAGGGATTAAACCCAAGGCCTTATGCAGGCAAAGCAAGCACTCTACCTGCTGAGCCGAATCCCCAGCCCCCTCTCCATTTTCTATTATTTTGCTATTGTTTTGTGAGACAGGATCTCATTATATAGCACTAGCTGTCCTAGAATCTGCTCTGTAGACCAGGCTGGCCTTGGAAGCCTCTGCCTCCCGAGTGCTAGGACTAAAGGCATGCACCCCCACCGCCTGGTCCCGTTTTCTATTCTTGTCTCCAGTACACGTGCCAATGGATTTGATTCCTGAGGCTGGCAAATGACCTCTAGGTCTGCAGGAGCCTCTAGGTCTGCAAGAGCTCTCAAATCAGACAACAATGACTCCCTTCTAACTCAGAAAGTCTGACTTAACAATCCTGAGCCAAGGAGTCCCACCCAGCTCTCTCCACAGAAAGGGAGTGGGTCCCAAGTGAACTTCACCCAGTGATTATACCCCCGCTAGGCTGTTTACCAAGTCCCTTTTCCAAATTCATTTAAGGACAGGAATATATACCAGGCAGAGTCGTAAAGGTCTGACACTGGGTGTCACCCTCATTCTCCCACAACTCGGTAAGAGCCCACCTACCTATCATCATCACTGTCCAGGTGACCGCTGATGGCCAACATGGAACGAGCCAGGCTGAGACTCTGGGCTGCTGCGGCTCCAAAGGGGTCTGGAGACTTGTGGACCAGGCTGGCATCGAAGTAGAGGGCTGGGGAGTTGGGGCGAGAGTCGATGGAAGCCACCTGGAGGCAAAGGAGCGGGAACCATGATCACATGGGGTGAGGGCTAGGGACACAGCTCAGCTGGCTGAGTGCTTGCCTAGCAGAAACAACGGGTTTCACCCCCAGCACTGAAATAGAAAGGAATGAAATGGGGGAGACAAGAGGGATGTAACTCAGTGTTGGGGGTCCACCATCTTAAATTTGCTGTCATCTGGTGTCTTCCTTCCTCCCTTTCCACCACTCCCATTTCTTCCTGGCCCTAGAGCCCCCCCCCCCCCCAGGCAGGCATGGTGAGACAAGGGGTACCAAAAAGGACACTCATTCTTTACCCAATCAGAGGACACTGCACGTAGACAGTGACTATCTTTCTTTGAAATAAGGTCTCCTGTAGCACAGGCTGGCCTTAAACTGACTAGCTGAGGATGATTCTGAACTACCTACTGTCTCCAACTCCTCAAGGCTGGAGCTCTAAGCATGAACCACCATGCTCAGTTTACAAGATGCCAGGGACAAATCTTGGCTCTGCGCATGCTTATACAAGCACTATACTAATTGAGCTACAACCTCAGAGCCCCTCCCTCCCCAACCTTCTTTTCTGTGACAAGCTCTCACCGTGTAGCCCAAGCTGACCCAGAACTTGCTATGTAGGCCACGCCGGCCTTGAACCTGCCATCCTCCTGCTTCCACCATTCCCCCAGCAGTAAACCTTCTTAAAGCCACTCAAAAATCAGTTCCTTACAGACACTCCCTCACTGTTTACTGTCCACCGAACAGTTTCATGGTGTTTTTTAATAGCATCTAGTACAATTTGAAAATTAAAAGTATTTGTTGTGTCTCCCTTGTTGGAAGGTGAGCTTGTTCTGTGGCTGTCTGCAGAATGAATGAACCTTCACAAACAGCTTTTCCACGCCCCTCCCCCTACCCTGGAGTGGCCTCTCCTCTCAAACTTCTAGGAGTATGGATGATATTCAAAGGTTTCTCTGCCTTTTTGGTGGGGGTGAACTTTGTGAAAATGGGAGGGGGAGGGGAGCCTGGGTGTGATCTATATAACTCAACAGGCAGCAGCTGGGGGCAGCTGTAAAAGGGTGGAGGTGACAGGAACTGGACAAGAGGCCTCTGTGAGGGCCCCTGAGAGGCTCCACCTCAGGAAAGCCAACAGAGAGTAGACGGTGGTCAGAGGGACAGACGGGACATGGGAAAGGGGACACAGTTACCACTCACCCCTTGTCCTCCTCAACCTCCCCCAGCGCTTTGAGATCACGGGGCTGAATTGGAGTCAAACTCTGAGGCAGGGAAGGAGTGACAGTTACAAGCACACAGGAAATGATCGGGGCAGGTTGGGAGGGAGGAAGGAAGGGGGGTTGGGGACACTGTGGGGGGAGAGACAGGGTCTACAAACCTAAGGGAGGCTCAGGCAGGTTTAAAACAGGGCCTTCGGGACAGCTGAGGGAGTAGAGGGGCTTGCTGCCAAATTGGACAACCTGAGTTTGATCTCACATGGCGAGACCTACCCGGTGGAAGGATTGACCTGACTGACTCCCAAGTTGTCCTCTGACCTCTATAAGCACACCAAGGCATACATGTGCCCACACACGTTCACACATAAATAAAAACATTAAATAAATAATGTAACAAAAGTAGGGCAAAGAGCCACTGACAAACTCGCCCTAGGAGAGTCTAGGGACAAAGACCAGGCAATAGCAGCTTATTCAGGAGACAAAAATAAATAAATACTTTTAAAATATAGGCAATTTCAATCATGGAATGGTAAGCTGGAGGCCAGGAGAGGGTGGGAGAGCTGGTCATGACCAGTTCTAACAGGGCTCAGGCTCAAGATATTTTTACACTGTGGTTTGAGCCCATGGCCAGAAAGGGGCAGAGAGCCTTCATCCTCACACCCGTGCCTCCTCCTGGCAGCCAAGGTGTTATTTTCTTCACAGCAGAAACATCTAACTCTCCCATTCCTAAGCACTAACCCAACCTCCTATACACACACACACACACACACACACACACACACACACAGAGGAGCCAGGCATCCTGCCCCCAGCCCAGACTTTCAGGCAGCTTCCTCTTTTGGAGACAGGAAACAGAAAGAGGATTTAACCCCTTCTCTCCTGCTTCCCCACCTCCCACCACACGGTTGCTGAGGTCATCCCATCTGTCACTCCTGAAGAAGATGGGTACAGGGTACTGAGATGACTAAGGGTGGTATGTGCCTCCAAGCCCACTTCCTCAGAGAAACTGCTTTGCAATAAGGCAGAAAATGGGGCTGGGCTGGTGGCTGGTGGGAAGAATTAGGACCCAAAGGAATGCCTACCTTTTATGGCTGCCCCAAAACCCTGCCAGCTCCTCCCCTCCAGGGCCTAGCCAGCCACCCAGCTGAAGCCTCCACCCTCATCACCTGGAGCCAGAGGAGGTAAAGGCTGAAGTGGGCAGGCCACATATGCCACAGGCTTTATGAAAACAGTCAAAGCCAAGGGCAACAATTTAAAGGCCAGAGAGGGGAAGGGAAGAAAGAAAGAGAAGGAAAGGAAGAAGGGAGGGAGGGAAGGAGGGAGGAAGGAAGGAAGGAAGGAAGGCTGAGAAAGAAAAGGTTTTCAGTGTACAAATTGCTGAAAGGGAAAAGGAACCTTATGCCCTATCCAAAGGTGATAGAGGAGGTGAGAAGAACAGGGTAGAAATTGAGGCAAGGAGGCCCAGGACAACTGTGTACAGTAGGTCTCTGCCCCACCCCCGTTTCCAGGCCTTCCCTGAACCTGGAGCCCATCTCTTACCCTCCCTGTCTCCTCTGGACCAACTAGCTCCATCCTCAGCCGAACTGCTCCATCTCTTCTCCGTGACAGTGGAGGGGTGCCGGCTGCTGAACTTCCAGATTCCAAGTCTACCCTCAGAGCGGGCAGAGGCTGAGCACTATCTCCAGTCCCAGGCCCCAGGGGACGTTGCTGGGGTGGAGAGGCTGACAGTGGGGGTGTCTCCGCCTTGGCCTTGCCAGGCCCTGCCAGCTGGCCCAGCCCCCCTGTGAAGGAGCGGGCCTGTGGTCCAGGAGAAGTGGGGGGCGGGCGGAGCCAAGAGGTGGGGCCCTGAGACAGGCCTGGCTGTGGGATAGGGGTGCTTATGCCCAAGCTAGCCAGCTCCAACCTAGAATCCAACGATCTGCCTCCGGTGCCTCCTGAGGCCCCTCGAATTCCCTCCAGAAGCCGGCCGAAGCTTGGGGGCTCCAGGTCTCTCTCGTAAACATCCACACATGTCCACCGACCTCGACGATAAGGCTCTCCCAAGCCTTGGGGCAGCTTCACCACCCGGAAACGAGAGGCAGGGGCTCCAGGTGGCGGGGAGCCGTTCCGGGGGGTGCCCCTGCCCCCTGAATCAGGGTTGGGTTCCCCATTGGGGAGACGGGGCGGGGGTCCAGCGGGAGCCGGTGGGGCAGGGGAATCCGAAGCCCCTGGGCTTCCTGGGCCCTCATAGTCCGTGGTGACGCTGGTGATCTGAAAACTACTTTTCTTCTTACCACCACTCATGGTCCCTGGGGCTCCGGACTAGGCTCGGGTGGGGAGGGGCTGGGCTCCTGAAGAGGGGCTCAGGCACCTCTGGAACAAGGGGGCCACATGTCAGGGACATCGGGGCCCCTGGGGACGTCTGGGTCCGACATGGCAGGAGGGCCTTGTGGGAACTGGGGGTGTCTGGTTAGTGACTGTAGTACAGGGGAGGGGAGGTGGCAAGGGGGGGGAGCAGAGGCAGGTTTTTCCTGCTGCTGTCGCTGCCGAAAGCCCAGAGCTGAGCTTGCAAACTGGAAAAAAGAGAGACAGAGTAAGAGAGAGACAGAGTAAGTGTGTGTGTGTGTGTACGTGAGCAAAAGAAAAGCAGGGGCCAAACCACCTCCGGGGCTTCCTCTCGGGGGAGCCGACTGGGGGAGGAAAAAGAAAGCCACTAGAGACCCAGAGGCAAGTAGAGATGACAGACCAGAGCAGAGGGGACCCAATTCGAAGCAGAGGGGACCCATAACAGGAAGCAGCAGCTGGGACCCAAAGTTGAACATTTCTGGCTTGAAATCCAAAGTCGTCCCCAACACGGGTCTCCAGGGCCAGGGGCAAAGGGCTCCCCCCGTGAAAGGGCCACCCTGAGGCCTCTGCTGGGCCTCAAGCCCACCCCACCCCCATGCGGCTCCCCCATCGCTGGTTAGACACTGCCCGCCAAGCTAAGCGCCCCGCCCAGCCCGGGAGTCCTACCTACCTCTCGGGCCCCGGCCACCGAGCTGGGCTGAGGAGAGGACCTGGGGACTAAAGATGTCCTTTTTCCCTAGGGCCTCTTGGGCCCCTGGGCAATGCAGGCCACGGCAGACGGCAATCAAGGGCTACCCGGTGCTCTCCGGCGTCCGCATCGCACTCTGCGAGGCATCTCCGTGGAAAGTTTGCAGCTGAGCCGAGAAGAAACCGGCGCGTCCACGGAGGAGCTCGGGCGCCGCCCGGGTTAACACTCGGCGGGTCTTCCCGGTCGCTGTGGGAGGGGGCGGCTCGGCCCCCCGCTGGCTGCAGGTCCCTCGAGTGGCTCTCTCAAGACTCCTCCCACGTGGCCCCACTGGATGTAACTCTGGGCTCCTCAGCTCCGCTCGTCTCTGTCTCGGACTCGGCCTCTCTCTTTCTGGGCTGTTGACAACCCCCACACCAGGAAGTCCTGCCTTCTCGGGCCTGCTCACTGCTCCTCTCCTCCTCCTTCCCCTCTTCCTCCTCCCTCCTCCCTCCTCCCTCCTGAGGCTCCCTGCCAGCTGGCCCGGAGCCAAGCCTGCCACAGCCGCAGCCGCAGCCTACAGTTGCTGCTGCTGCTCGCTGCTCTAGCTGCCACTGCCACTGCCGCTGCCGCTGCTGCTGCTGCTGCTGCTACTGCCGCGGCCCCAAACTGGCCGCTTTAACCCTACACCTGCCGGGACCCAGCCTGCTCTTCCTCGGAAGGAGGGGCGTGGAGGGCGGAGAAAAATAGGAGGAGCCTGCGGGAGGCCAGGGATTCCCTTACTTGTAGGCTTTTGCTGCCTGCCCTTGGTCTGCAGGCTCGCCAAAAGAATCGCAGGGAACGTGCCAGACATGTTCTGGGTACCTGGCGGTCCATAAATACCTAGTAAATGTTACTGAGTGGCTGTGACTGTCACAACGTCTCTGGTTTTCACTGTAACCTCATGCGAAACTGCCCCTCCCCCACTCTTTTTCAAAAGGGGGCGGTTGGTTATGAAAATTTTCAAACATGCCCCAAAGTAGAGGAAATAGAATAATGAAGGCCCACGCGCTCCATCATGGACTTGTGTCAATTATCAGTCTACCGAGTTGTGTTTCATCCCTCCAATATCGTTTTCTCGGATTTTGCTGCAGTATTTGAATTTGTGTGTGTGTGTGTGTGTGTGTGTGTGTGTGTGTGTGTGTGTGTGTATACATTTCAACTTGTAGGAATCAGTTCTCCCACCATGTGGGTCCCAGGATAGAATAGTGCCAGCCATCAGGTTTGGTGGCAAGTGCCTTTACCCACTGTGCCATCGTCTCTATCTTGTTCCTGTATCTGTTTTGTTATTTTGTTTTGTCTGGGGGGGGGGTGGATTCTAGACAGGGTTTCTCTATGAGCCCCAGCTGTCCTGGAACTTGATATGTGGATCAGGCTGGCATCGAACTCAGAGATCCACCTGCCTCTGCCTCCCCAGTGCTGGCTTAAAGGTATGTGCCACCACTGCCAGGCTCTTCCTGCATTTGAAATACAATCTCTGACACTGTATTATTCTTTGAAATACAATCTCTGACACAGTATTATTCCCTTTCTCATAAAAAAAAAAAAAAGGGAGCAGAATACCCCAAAAAGGCTGTTGGTGCTAGGACGGACATGTCTGTGTGATATACGGGCAGTTGCACACACCTGTGTTTGTTAACTAAAGGACCACATTGGGTGTCCCCCTCACTCTCCACCTTGTTCCTTTAAGACAGGGTCTCTCACTGAATGAATAGCTTTGTGGCAGCCTGCTTCCGAAGCACTGAGGCTGAAGGCTCATGTGGCCATGCCTGGCTTTTTACTCAGGTGCTGAAGATTTGAACTCAGGCTTGTGCATCAAGGACTTTACCTGCTGAGCCATCTTCTTGGCCCAGAACAGGTATTGCTATACGTTCATCTATATCCTTATCTGTCCCTCAGCTAGACATGTAGGTAGACCTGAAGATGAATTTGCTCAACTCTATTTTGCCCGTAGTGGTTGAACACACACCTGTGTCCACAAAACTACCCCATAAGTGTACCTGAAGACCAATCCTAGCCAGCCCTTTCCACCTCCCAGCCTTTCCCACCTCTCCCATACTATTCCATTATGAAGGAGAATACACACATAAAGGGTCTACTCTGTGCCTGGCATGAAAAAAAAAGCCCAGCTGCCATTTTTCTTTCTTGGCACTCATAACTTGGCATTCTGAACGGGAATCTTTCAGCCAAAGCAGGATCTAAAGGCAGCATCTGCCGTCACTCAGGAGTTTGGAAGGAGATGGGTTCTAATTAATTTTACTCAAGCAGAACTGTTCTTATGTGCTAGCTGGGTGTGGCAGAGTGTGTACTCCCTATAATCCCAGATCTTGGGAGGTGGCCTAGAGGCAGGAGGATGAATTGTTCAAGGCCAGCCTCAGCTACATGAGATCATGTTTCAACAGCAGCAGAAAGACTGACAGAAGGAAAGAGGAAGAGCCCTTGGTTAGGCTGGAGGTGTAGTTTAGTAGAGTGCTTGCTTTATATAAATGAAACTGCTGGCACCATCTCTAGCACCAGTAAACCATGTATAGTGTTACACACATATAATCTCAGCACTCTAGAGGTTATTCTTGGTACATAGTGACTAAGAGGCTAGCCTGGGCTACAGAAGACTCAGGCAGTGGTGGCACACACCTTTAATCCCAGCATTTAGGAGGTGGAGGCAGGCATATCTCTGAATTCAAGACCAGCCTGGTCTACATACCAGGTTCTAGGTCACCCATGGCTATAAAGTGAAACCCTGACTTTAAAAAAATAAATCTATCAGCCAGGTGTTGGTGGCAAATGCCTTTAACCCCAGCACTTACTTGGAAGGCAGAGGTAGGCAGATCTCTGTGAATTTGAGGCCAGCCTGGTCTACAGAGCAAGTTTCAGGACAGGCTCCAAAACAAAACAATACAGAGAAACCCTGTCTTGAAAAACCAAAAAAAAAAAAATCTTTTAAGTTTTTACATTATCTCATAGGGAAGAAAGATGGTATGAATGCAGATTCAGATTCAGTGAGAGAAACAACTGAAGCTTCAAAGCATCCACTTGTTTTTCTAAGGCAAATTTTAGGATTATATGGGGAAACTCCTTGATTTTAGTTCATGTCATTGTTTTTTCAAAGATAGGGTCTTATATAGTCCAAGCTAGTAGGCACGTGAACTCCTGATCCTTCTGCCACTATTCAAGAATTACAAGTGTAAGCCACACGTGACACTCATGGGAAATTCTAAGCACTTTTATTGTTGTTGTGGAGATGGTGATGGTGCTGGCCATCGAACCTCGGCATGCTAGTTACATCTACCAACTGGCTACATTTCCAACCCTCCTTTTACTTTTTTGTTTGTGTGTTTGAGAACTCGCTCTGTAGACCAGGCTGCCCTCTAACTCAGAGATCCTCGCGCCTCTGCCTCCTGAATGCTGGCATTAAAGGTGTGTGCCACCACCTCTGGGCTCCTCTTTTCACTGTTTTGAGGTAGGCTCTCAGCAAGTTGCCCAGACTGGCCTTGAATTAACAATACAACCCAGGCAGGCTGGGGTTAAAGGCATGTGCCACCCCCACATGGCTCCTCTAACCTTATTTTGAGGTTAAGCAAGTATTTTTTTTTTTTTTAAGCAATTCCTAGCTGTGTGTAGTTGCACACACCGTTAATCCCAGCACTCTGGAGGGAAAGGCAGGTGGATCTCTAAGTTTTCGGCCAGTCAGGTCTACAGTGTTGAGTCCCACCACAGCCAGGAATACACAGAGAAGCCCTGTATGGAAAACCAAAAAAAAAAAGGGGGGGGCTGGAGAGATGGCTCAGTGGACCTGGGCTCAATTCCCAGCACCTACACGGCAGTTCACAGCTGTCTCTAACGCCAGTTCCAGGAGATCTGACACTCTCACACAGACATACATGCAAATCCCAATGCACATAAAATATCACGATAAATCTCAGCAGGTATTAGTGGTGCTCGCCTTTAATCCCAGCACTTGGGAGGCAGAGGCAGGCAGATCTCTATGAGTTTGAAGACAGCCTGGTCTACAGAGCAAGTTCCAGGACTGGTGCCAAAGCCTCAGAGAAACCCTGTCTCAAAAAATCAAAAAACAAAGTAAATCATTAAGAAAAAAAGAAAAAACAAAAACAAAACAAAACAAAACAAAAAAAAGCAATTCCTGCCTACCTGCCCCCATGTATTTATTCTTATCTTCTTGTTAAAAATTCATTTACTCTTGCCCGTGTGTCCTGCATTAGCCATAGTAAACAAGGGCTGTAGTGGCCAGGTCCTAAAGTCCAGGAAACACATTTCTGTGCTCATCACTTACAACCCCTTTTCCTTCCTAAAGACTTGATTTAGAATCTCATGAAGGCCACATTGGCTTCGAACTTCTGTAGCTGAGAATGACCTTGAACTGAAGATCCACTTCCACCTGAGGAATGCTGGGATCACAGGTGTGTGCCACAGCGGGCCATGCCTCCAATAAGGTTAATTGAGGCAGGTATGAAAAGATGCATGGCTCCAACAAGTTGTGAGACTAGCTTGAGGCCACACAGTACACCTGCAAAGACGTTGCCGCATTGCAAAGCATCCACAGGTACCAGAGACTAGGGTGTGCATACTTTGCAAGGATCCCGTTTTTTCAGCCAGTGGAGGGTACATATGAGGTCTTCTTGACACTTATTTACCCAACCACAGAGCTAAGTGTCCAAACTGATTCAAGCAAGGAATTTGTCAACTGGTTGATAAGAAAAGGTCAAGAGACGGGAGGGGTGAGGTCACATCCCCAACGGCTCCCCTCCCAGACGGTGCCCTGGGTGGTCTCTGGCAGAGGCCAACCTGGTGCGCCCAGATCCTGACGGGCGGCGCCCACGGAGTCAAAGGTTAGTAGAAGATGACTTGGACCGCGGGGGCGGACGTGCGGAAGACTTTGAGCCCCACACGACGGAACAAGGTCCGGGCGCCTGGGAGGAGGCCCAGCATCAAGCCAGCCAACACTCGTGCCCTCCCCTCACCTAGGGCGGGATGGGGGTGGGGGCACGGCGGAGCCTAGGCCAAAAAAGCACGCCCCCTGCTGAACAGATGCGCGGATCTTTGGACTGCCGACTCGGATCCCCTCTGCTAGGCTCACCGCTTAGCACCACCTAGGGACCGCGGCCGCAGCTCCCACCCGGGAGCGCTAAGGCGCACCGGGTTCGCGGGTGGGTGCGACCTCCAGACTCCCGCTGGGGGGCGCCGCTGAGCACCCCGCTCCGCTTAGGGTTCGGGAGACCCAACCCAGCACTGCCCGGATGGGCAGGGGGCTCGGGTCGCTTAGGACCAGATAGCCGAAAGCTGGGGAGCCGGACTCCTGTACCCTAAGACCTCCTTCGCAAGCTCCCTTGTCCGCTCCGCGGGCGCTGGGGCCTCCACCCCAACCTGCTGGTGCAGCGCCGCACCGCCGTTCCCGCTCTGTCCTTGGAGGGTGTGGAAGGGTGGGTTTGGGGGCCGGGGGCGGGTCTGGGGGCGGACCCGAAGGCGGGGCTGTCTCTGCGGCAGGGCCCAGTTCGGCTCCCCCGATCTCTCTGTCTCTCCTCCCTCCTCCTGCTCCGGGCGGAGCCCGGCATGGGGGGGCCGGCGCCCGGCAGGCCAGGTACGGTGATGTAGAAACTGGGGAGGCTTCTTGTGGGGAGGTGGTAATGGGGGCACTAGGGGCAGGGAGGATTGGCGGGGCGAGAGGCGGAGACACCCAGGGTAGCAGGACAAGGGGAAGAGGAGGGGGTGCCCGGGGAAACCTGGGGCCTTTGGATGGAAAAGGGGGGGATGAAGCAGGCCAGGTTTGGAACAAACTGGGGAAGGGAGAGGACGGCTGTGAGGAGGGGCTCCAGGGAGGAGACGTGAGGCTCAAGGCGAAAGAGAGAGTGTTTGGGGGAAGGGACGCAAAAGCGCAGGTACGGAGGCCGCAGCCCAGAAGGTTGCTATGGGGCCAGGCTGGAGACCCCCGCCCCCGCCAGGGTGGGATTCGGGGGCGGGACTACCAGGGGGAAGCCGGGGTTCTCCCAAATCCTGGAGCAGAAAGAAGGTAGATTTGATTTGGGCCATCAGCGAGAGGAGGAAGGCTGAAACCATTGCTGAGGGACCAGAGAGCTCGAATAGAGGTGGACGGAGGTCCAGGCCCAGGATTGGAAAAGCAGGGACACCAGGGAGTGAAGGTAGATGGATGGGTGGGATTTTAGTTGCTCAACTCAGTATCACCATCCTTCCTTCAGCATTCCCACCCTGTCCTGATGATACCCCACCAAGCCTCAGGGCCCAAGAGAGGGTAGCGAGCCTAACTGCTCCCCCCCCTTCCCTAGTTGGGTGCAATGTACGCAAGTAGGCCCTGAGCACAACTCCTTGTCTGTAGGTGTGGCCAGTTCGGTAGCAGATTTTGTGTGCTAGAGGTCTGTGTGTTTCGGTGGGTGTGTCGGTGGGTGTTTATGTCTGTGTTTGCTGTTCCTGGGTTTGTGTTTACCTATGCCCCTCCATGTCTGCCCGTTTGTAGATATGTCTGTGTCGGGGTGGTGGCTGGAAATGTGCTGTGTGCCTACAGAGTCGCTGTATGTTTGTGAGGTGTCTGTCTCTGTCGGTTCAGAATGTATTTACACAGGATGGAAATCTGTGTCAACCTGATCTCTCCAGAGTGGCTCCAAACACCTTTGTCAGGGTGTGTGACTGCACACTCAAGCTTCTCTCTGTCTGTCTGTCTGTCTGTCTGTCTGTCTGTCTGTCTGTCTGTGTCTGGGAGGGGTCCCATAGACTGTATTGGGTATTCTGTGCCTGTGTTTTCCTCTTCTGAAGACCCAAATTGTGTCTCTGCTCCTTTTTTCCCTCCCCAACCTTGCCTTCCTCTTTCTCCTTCTCACCCATTCCCCTTATCAAGTGGATCCGGGACCCAGGGAGGGCCGCCCCCCGGGCCTGGTGGCATTAAGCAGGGCCCCTCAGCCCCCAACTCTTGCCCCACGACATGAACCTTCTGTACCGAAAAACCAAGCTGGAGTGGAGACAGCACAAAGAAGAGGAGGCCAAAAGGAGGTAAGGTTGGGCCCCAGCCCGTCCCACCGCCTGTTGCTCAGTCCCCTGGGTCTTCCCATTTTCTCAGCCAGGCCCCTCCTGAGGCCCATCAGCCTCTCACCAGTGTGAGTTCTGCCCCCCCCATTGATTTCCCACTTAGCACAGAATGTCTGCAAGTGCACAGATTTGATCCCAGACTTGTTCCTGGCTCCCTGAGAGGGATGTGGCCAGGAGTGCACCTTCCAGCTTTGGAGAGCCCTACTGCTTTTTCCCTATGCCTATGGGTCCCAAGTCTCTTTTCTGTGATTTTAAGACTCTGGCTGCTGGCTTTCCCGTCACCTGACCTTGGAAAGGGCAGGCCCCACTGCCTTCACAGGGTCTAGGGAAAGGGTCATTTTAGGGGCCTCCAGCATTCATGTCTCCCACCCCCCAGCTTCCTCTGTTGGGGGAAGTGACTGACTAAAGAGGGTGTGTGTGTGTGTGTGTGTGTGTGTGTGTGTGTGTGTGTGTGTGTGGCGGAGGGGATTTATAGGCTAAGTCCTACAGAGGAGCCAGGTAGGGTCCCCCATTCCTCTCACTCTCCCATCCCTACCAACTCTTTCTCCTTGCCCTCACAGGAACCCAGGCCTGGCCTCTCAGCTTCCGTCTCTTCCTTTCCCCTTGACTACACAGCCTCTTGGAGTCTGAGTCAGAACCACCTCCCAGCTCCCTTCTCCCTCCTCGAAACTGTGGAGTTTAATTCTTGTTGTTAATTAGATTAATCAGAGCGATCACTACAGTGATCTCTCCCTAATGAAGGGTTAGTAGACAGGGCTTTAATGAGAGCCCACCCCACAGCAGCTCCCCTCTGCTCTGCCAGACACCCTCTTTCACTCACCCAGGACAGAGAAAGGGAATGGGAGTGAGCCGGAGAGGCTGACAGAGAGAGAGCAGCAGAGGGGGGGGGAGAGAGAGAGAGAGAGAAAGGAGAGAGAGAGAGAGAGGAGAGAGAGAAAGGAGAGAGAGAGAGAAGAGAGAAAGGAGAGAGAGAGAGAGAGAGAGAGAGAGAGAGAGAGAGAGAGAGAGAGAGAGAGAGAGAGAGAGAGAGAGAGAGAGCTCTCGCACTGAAGGAGGCTGCTGTAATGATTCAGGCATCACACCCTGCCTCTGGAAGAGGTGGCCTGTGATGCGGCAGAGACCACAGTAGCAGGGCATGAAGGGAGGCCAGAAGCCAGGTGTGGGCTAGCATGTGAGGAGCCACAGTGGCAGGTGTGTCTGTCTGCTTGTCTGCCAGGTGGCTGTTGCCGGGACTGTGTCTTTCTGTGTATAAGTTGGGTGGTTGGTCAGCATCAGGGACACTGTCTTATACCATTTTTTTTTTTTCATTTCTCACCTCACACCATATGCTGCCCCCTCTCCCCCCACCATGCTTGGCTTTTCTTAAGTCCAAAGAATCTGCCCAAAAGCATTACCTTAGACCTTCAGATGTCCCTACCCCAGGCTCCTGTCCTCACTGGGGAAACAGTTGTTCCATCCTTCAAAAGGCCATCCCCTGAGATGGAGGAAGGCAAGTTGGAGGGCTGATGTCTAACTTCTGTTCCATCCTGTTCTTTCTCCCTAGCTCCAGTAAGGAAACAGCCCCCACAGGCCCAGTGGGGCCTGGGGCTGTCCCAGGGCCTGGGGTCCGAGTACGGGACATTGCTTCACTTCGAAGGTCCCTCAGGATGGGCTTCATGACGATGCCCGCATCCCAGGAACACACCCCTCACCCCTGCCGAAGCGCCATGGCCCCACGCTCTCTCTCCTGCCATTCAGTGGGCAGCATGGATAGTGTAGGGGGTGGACCTGCAGGAGGTGGGGGAGGTCTCACAGAGGACAGTAGCACCCGAAGACCCCCGGCTAAGCCCCGGAGACACCCCAGTACCAAGCTCAGCATGGCAGGATCAGGGGCAGAGACACCGCCAAGTAAGAAAGCAGGTGAGACAACCACCCTGTTCCCCCATCCCTCTTCAGAGGAAGCTGGCAGCCAGCAGGATCCATTCTGGGCTTGGGGGGTGGTGGAGTGTCTCTGGGAGGGTTCATTCAGCCAAGAGCCAAGGAAGTGGAAAGTTCCATTTTCAAAAGGAATAGGGGGTTCCTTTTAGATGGACCTCAGATGAACCATTCAAGGGCAGGAGACACTCCCTCAAAAATAGCTCTTAGGAAAGGACACAAAGGTAGGTAGAAGTTGCTAGGGGGCTGAGGAAGGATGCTAGCCTAGGGTACATGATGAGACCCAGTCTCAGGAAAAAAAAAAAAAAAAAAAGAAAAAAAGAAAAAAAGAAAAGAAAAGAAAAAACAAGCAAAAAACTGAAGAAAAAACAAACCAACAAAATCCTACACATGACAGCACTGGCCTTTAATTCCAATCCTCCAGACAGAGGCAGGAGGATCTCTGTGAGTTCAAGGCCAGCCTGAACTACCTATCCAGGCTAGCCAAGGCTACACAGGGAGACCCTATCTCAAACAAACAAAACAAAAAAGAACTAGAAGAAAAAGGAACTTAGTGAGCTCTGAGTAGAAGGCTGTAGGAAAGGTGACTTGACAAAGATGTCCTTGAAGATGGGTCGAGAGGTCAAAAAGGAATTCTCCCCCTTCACTATAGAGAGTTCAAGGCCAATATGAACAACTTGGATGCCTATCTTAAAAGAGAAAAAATTATTAAAAGAAAAAACAACAGCTGTGACCATGCCTCAGTGGTAGCTAGCGCCCCTGCCTAGAATCCCCCAGTGGTGGGCTGGGGTGTGGCTCAGTGGTAGAGCCCTGCCTAGAATCCCCCAGTGAGGGGCTGGAGCGTGGCTCAGTGGTAGAGCACCTGCCTAGAATCCCCTAGTGAGGGGCTGGGGCGTGGCTCAGTGATAGAGCTCCTGCCTAGAATCCCCCAGTGAGGGGCTGGGGTGTGGCTCAGTGATAGAGTACCTGCCTAGAATCCCCCAGTGAGGGGCTAGGGTGTGGCTCAGTGGCAGAGCACCTGCCTAGCATCCCCCAGTGAGGGGCTGGGGCGTGGCTCAGTGGTACAGCAGTTAACCTAGCATGTTAGATGCTCTGTATTCAACAAGCTCCATTTCTTTCTCTCCTTCCCACCTTATTTAGGCTCTCAGAAGCCAACCCCTGAGTGCCGAGAATCAAGCCGGAAGGTTCCACCACAAAAACCCAGGCGAAGCCCCAACACCCAGCTGTCTGTGTCCTTCGATGAGCCTTGTGCCCCAGCCCCATGTCCTCGAGGGGGGAACCTGCCGCTGCAACGCCTCAGCAGGGCTTCTCGAATAGCCGGAGACCTGGATGCAGGTGCCCAAGAAGAAGAGCCCGTGTACATTGAAATGGTGGGGGATGTCTTTCGTGGAGGAGGACGAAGTGGAGGAGGCCTGACTGGGCCTCCTCTTGGAAGTGGAGGCCCAACCCCTCCAGCAGGTGCCGATTCGGACTCTGAAGACAGCGAGGCTATATATGAAGAGATGAAGTACCCCCTGCCTGACGAGGCAGGAGACGGCAGAGCCAACGGGCCTCCTCCATTGATGGCGCCCTCCCCTCCACAACAGCCTCATGTCCTCCAGCCCCGCCCTCACCCCCACCGCCGTCCAGCTTCAGCTCTCCCGAGCCGGAGGGATGGGACACCCACCAAGACCACTCCTTGTGAAATACCCCCACCTTTTCCAAACCTCCTTCAGCACCGCCCTCCACTCCTGGCCTTCCCCCAAGCCAAGTCTGCTTCACGAGCCCCTGGGGATGGGGCCTCAAGGCTACCGGTCCTCTGCCACTCCAAGGAGCCAACTGGTTCCACCCCAGCTCCCCAAGTGCCTGCTCGAGAGCGGGAGACGCCTCCCCTGCCGCCTCCGCCTCCTGCTGCCAACCTGCTATTGCTGGGACCATCAGGCCGAGCCAGGAGCCACTCAACACCATTGCCACCCCAGGGCTCAGGCCAGACCCGTGGGGAGCGGGAGCTCCCCAACTCCCACAGCATGATCTGCCCCAAAGTGGCAGGGGTACCGGCAGCCCACCCTGCCCCAGCTGCCTTGCTACCCGGCCCTCCCAAGGACAAGGCCGTGTCGTACACTATGGTGTATTCTGCGGTGAAAGTGACCACACACTCGGTCCTGCCAGCTGGTCCACCCCTGGGTGTTGGGGAGCCAAAGACGGAGGAGATTTCAGTTCTCCATGGAATGCTCTGTGCCAGTTCCAGGCCCCCTGTGCCAGGGAAATCCAGCCCCCATAGTGGGGCTATGGGCTCAGCAGCTGGGGTCCTCCACCACCGTAGCTGCCTGGCCTCCCCCCACAGCCTTCCGGATCCCGCGGCAGGTCCCCTGACCCCCCTCTGGACCTACCCAGCCACAGCAGCTGGGCTCAAGAGACCCCCTGCCTATGACAGTCTCAAGGCTGGGGGGGTGCTGAACAAGGGCTGTGCAATGGGAGCACCATCCCCCATGGTCAAGATCCAGCTGCAAGAGCCAGGGGCTGATGGGGGCGCCTTTGCCAGCATCTCCTGTGCCCATGTTATCACCAGTGCAGGGACACCAGACGAAGACGAGGAGATGGGTGCCGCATTTGGGGCAGGCTGGGCTCTACAGAGGAAGGTCCTGTATGGAGGGAAGAGAGCCAAGGAACCCGACAGTGAGTGAGGATGGGGACTGGGTGTGGGTGTGTTGCCGGTGCTTTGGGTCAGGGGCGTGGGGGGTAAATACGGAGGGAGGTATTTAGAAACCACAGGTCCATTGTCCTGACCTGGCAAGTTTCCTGGGAGACCAGATAGATGGGGATGGGGAGCAGAATGAATGGATGGAGGAGGGGAGGTATCTCCAAATGTGTTCAGGAAAAGGTAGGAAGATCTGAGATAGGGGCTGGGGTAAAACCCTTCTCATCCTGCTCCACCCTCTGCCCCTCCCTTCCTTGGGCTGCAAGGGTGTGTGTTTGTGAGTGTGTGCACACTAGGAGCTAAACACAGCTGCCTCCCAGCTATTACCATGGCAACCCATCCAGACAGGAGTGAGAGGAGAGGGAGGCCCCTACCGTTGCCAGGCAACGCAATGCTCTGCCAGGCCTGCTCTCAGAGATGGGCTTAGTTCACATACAGCCCTTCCCCCCACTCTATACACTCAATATAACCTCCCTACCCCCTTTCTGAGATCAGGATTTGGGACTCTCCCCACTGAGAGACAGCACCCCTGTTTTCCAGAGTATCTGGACCTGGAGAGGTTTAAAAGCCAAAGCTAGGGTAGAGAAAGCCCCGCTGGCCAGGGGAAGGGTTTTCTGAACAGAGCACATATATATGATCCTGAACCCTAGTGATGGTAACAATGGGTAAAAGGAAGGTGGTGGGGCTGGGTCTGGGGTGTGTATGTGTTGGGGAAGTGAGAGGCACAGCCTTTCCCATTCCTGTTGTGATTTGCAGAAGGACCACCCATGCTGCATTGTATGTGCTTGCTGGGGACAGAAAGGCCCCTCCCGCCTGCAGACACTAAGCTTTTTTTGTTATCCCAGCAGAAGTGGAGGACGGTGCCCGGGCCTGGAATGGCAGTACGGAGGGTCCAGGCAAAGTGGAGCATGCGGACAGGGGTGCTGTGGCATCAGGGATCCCTGTGAGGAGCCAGGGGGCAGAGGGTCTGTTGGCCAGGATCCACCATGATCGAGGAGGGAGCCGCACAGCGCTGCCAGTCCCTTGTCAGACTTTCCCAGCCTGCCACCGGAATGGAGGTGACACCTTGCCCGCATACTCTATATGGAGATGGGTGGGTCAGGTATCTGCCAGGATCCACCTTGGACCACCCTGCCCGACTTACTGTCAACTCCATGTTTAAGGTCGTTAACCTTTGAAAAATATTTCTTGTACTTTGAATGGAACCCAGGAGTTCCCCGTGCAAAGCAAGGGCTCTACCACTGAGCCACACCCCAGCCCCTCACTGGGGGATTCTAGGCAGGTGCTCTACCACTGAGCCACACCCCAGCCCCTCACTGGGGGATTCTAGGCAGGTGCTCTACCACTGAGCCACACTCCAGCCCCTCACTGATGGATTCTAGGCAGGTGCTCTACCACTGAGCCACACCCCAGCCCCTCACTGGGGGATGCTAGGCAGGGGCTCTACCACTGAGCCACACCCCAGCCCCTCACTGGGGGATTCTAGGCAGGTGCTCTACCACTGAGCCACACCCCAGCCCCTCCCTGGGGGACTCTAGGCAGGGGCTCTACCACTGAGCCACACCCCAGCCCCTCCCTGGGGGACTCTAGGCAGGGGCTCTACCACCAAGCCATACCCCCACCCTAGAATTCTGAATCTTAACACTGTATCTCCATCTCCTTTCTTTTGAGGAGGCAGGGGACAGTTTGACCTGCAGCCTCCTCAGGGAGGTGAGGGACTACGCATCAATAGGTCCCTCTTCTCATGTCTGCTTTTTGGGCCTAGATTTCACAGGAGGGTACCGCCTGGGCCGCTCTGCCTCCACCTCTGGAGTCCGTCAGGCTGCGCTCCACACCCCTCGGCCCTGCAGCCAGCCCAGGGTTGCCCTGAGCCAGGTGAGATCTGGTCTTTGTGTTATTTTTGAAGGAACAGCTAGAAAAGAAGGCTTGGGTGTGGAAAGAAAGGATAGACCCACTCAGTCATCCCTGTAATCCAGTGCTCTGGGGAAACCAAAACAAAAAAGAATTCATCTGGAGTTGGAGGCCAGCTTGAGCTATGTTTAAAAAAAAAAAAAAAATCCTGTCTCAAAATACCAAATTGAAAAATAATAAATACTGTAAGAAAGGGGTCAGGGCATTATCGGGCACATACCCAAAATCCCGGTTTGTGAGGTAGGAGGAGCTGGAGGATTAGTAGCTCAAGGTCATCCTCCCTAAACTACATATGGAGTCCCAGACCAGCCTGTCTCAAAAAGAGGAAAAGAAAAAGAAAAGATGGCTGCAAAGGTCCAGAGTTCAATTCCCAGCCCCCACACTAGGCAATTCACAACTGCCTATAACTCCAGCTCCAGGAATCCTATGTCTTCTGGCCTCCAAGTCTAGTTTATAGCATACACTTACTCAAACACATACACAAATAAATGAAAAATCTTAAAAAGGAAGCAGGCTGTGAAATGGCTTAGTCGATAAAGGTGCTTGCCACCAAGCCTGACTGACAGCTGAGTTTGAGCCTCCGCAGCCACAGGGTGGTAGGAGAGAATTGACACCCAAGAGTTGTCCCAAGAGTTGTCTTCTGACCTCCATGAGCTGTGGCGCGTGCCATGCTCCCACATATGGAATAAATGAAATGCTTTTTAAAATTTTTAGTAAATAAATAGGAGTGAAAGGGAAAAAAAAAAAAAAGTCAGGCTGGCTGATGTTAGCAGGGACTAAAGAGAAGGAGGATTAACAGTTTCCAGGATGGGGCTAACGAACATGGTCACAGAAGCAGGGTCCTGGGTGGTGGCACGTCTAGGCAGTAACTAGTTTATGGGGGTAACTATTGATTTAGACGAAAAGACCCCCTTCGAGAACAAATTTGAAAAATACATGTCTGGTGGGGGGGGACACTAGTATTTTTATTTGTTTGTTTTTCAAGACTACAAAGAATCTTATGGTCTTCTGGAACAAGATCTTTGTTGGTTGGGTTTGTTTTGTTGGTTTTTCAAGGCAGAGTGTGTGTGTGTGTGTAGCCCTGGCTGCCCTGAAACTCACTTTGTAGACCACGATGGCCTCCAACTGAGAGATCCTTCAGCCTCTGCCTCCCAAGTGCTGGGATCAAAAGAGTGAGCCACCACACCCTCATATTTTTTTCTCTTTTTGGAAACAGAGTTTCATTGTGTAGCCCTGGCTGGCCTGGAACTCATGTAGATCAGGCAGGCCTCAAACTCCTAAAAATCCACGGTCCTCTGCTTCCCAAGTACTGGGATTAAAGGCATAGCCCACCAAGCCCAACAATGTTTTTTGTGATGATTTCATTCATGAACTCCAGACTGACCTCCAACTCATTAAGTAGCTGAGGATAACTTTGAACTTCTGTCTCCCAGAATGCTGCTAGGGTTACAAGAATAGGCCCTGAGGCCCAATTTAGGAGGTTCTGAGCATTGGGACCTGGGGCTTGGTGAGTGCTAAGCAAGCACTCTATCAACTGAGCTTCATTCCTAGCATCGTAAGATTTTTTTTTTTTACTTCTTTGATAATTTCACACATGTATATCATGCATTTTGATTACTTCCCTCACGCCCACCCAACAATCTCTCTCCTACTTTTGACCTCCCCAAACTCTTCTTTGCAAGCTTCTTGCCTACTTTCATCTCTTTCTGTTTTGTTGGAAAATGAGGTCTTTGTTTTTCTTTTTTCTTTCCTGTGTGTGTGTGTGTGTGTGTGTGTGTGTGTGTGTGTGTGTGTGTGTGTGTGTGTTTGGGATTTGGGTTTGGGGTTTGGGGTTTTGGTTTTGGTTTTGGTTTTGGTTTTGGTTTTGGTTTTGGTTTTGGTTTTTCGAGACAGGGTTTCTCTGTGTAGTCCTGGCTGTCCTGAAACTCACTTTGTAGATAAGGCTGGCCTCAAACTCAGATCTACCTTCCTCTGCCTCCCAAGTGCGAGGATTAAAGGCATGCTGGGAAATGGTTTTTTAAAGGGCATCTTTCCCAGGGCCAGGCAGACCTAGTCTAACACCAGAGAGCATAGCCCAAACTGGAGACCTGTCCCATCACACTCATCCTGGGAGAAAGGACGCGATGCAGGGCCTGGGAGAGGGTTTGTTTCTACTGGAGGCCGTTAGTTTGGGCGCAAGGTCCTTGACACGCCCTATCCCACATATTTTTCTTTCTCTGGGGTTCCTGGCACAGACCCATCCTGTGCTGCCTCTGCCCCTGCCACCCCAGCCGGCCCGGGAGCGAGACGGCAAACTCCTAGAGGTGATCGAGCGCAAACGCTGCGTGTGTAAGGAGATCAAGGCGCGTCACCGCCCCGACCGGGGGCTCTGCAAGCAAGAGAGCATGCCCATTCTCCCTAGCTGGCGGCGGGGGCCTGAACCCCGAAAGTCCGGCACCCCGCCCTGCCGCCGGCAGCACACGGTCCTCTGGGACACGGCCATCTGAGGATGCAGGGGCGGCTTGGGACACTGGATTGGAAGGGGAGGGTTCTGCCCAGGTCTACTTGAGACTTGAGAGGTGGGGAACTAGAAGATGGTTCCTACTAGGCCCATCGTGGGGACTTGAGGTGCCAGTAGCATCCCAAGTAATTTGGGGGAGGAGGAGGGTTTGCTTGTTGTTGGAAGGAGGGGTCTGAGCGTGTAGACTCCTCTGATTGATGTGAAGGCCAAGGTGGAGATCACCATGGGAAAGGGCGGGGCTTGGAGGAAGTTGGGGTGGGCATATAAGAGATTGACTGGAGCAACAGGGAAACAAGCTCTTTCATTGAGAGCCAGGGGGAGTGGGGAAGGGTATTTATTTTGTTATTTATTTTAGTCTGGAGGGCAATTCTGGGCCCTTCTAACCAACTCCTGAGCAGGAGGTGGAGAACCGAGGCTAAATTTGCACTCTCCCCAAGGCCAGTGCCTAAAGACCTCCGCCATCCTTGACCGGCTAAGGATTTAGCCGGATGGGTCTGCTTGGGGAGCAGTCAGGCAGAGGCTCAGACAGTGACAGTATTTATAGTTTTCCCAGAATTTGGTAGTGAGTGTGGTCTGCTGTAAAACAGGCGTTTTATTTAGTTCTGGGGTAAGGGTCTAGCCAGGGACGGGTGGGATGATGGGGGAAGAGGGAAAACTTAAGTGGGTGGAGGGGGTGGGGTATTTATTTAAATTAAAAAAAAAAAAGCTGTCAGGAACTTTTTTTAAATTCCTTTCTTTTCAGAATAATATATTAAAAGACTCATGATCCTAGAGCTGGCTTCTTATATTTACCCGTGTGCTCTGTCTTTTACACGTGTTCCTTTTCCCACAATGCCCTGGGTGGGTGGGAGTCCAAGGTGCCACCTGGAGCCGCCATGGTCAGTCACAAGGAAAGGCAGAGTTTGAGGTAAGTGGGAATTCCATCATGCTGTCCATCACGGTGTGTGTGTGTGTGTGTGTGTGTGTGTGTGTGTGTGTGTGTGTGTGTGTGTGAGAGAGAGAGAGAGAGAGAGAGAGAGAGAGAGAGAGAGAGAGAGAGAGAGAGAGTGCACTTGTGTATGTCCCCTAGTGTATGTACGGATGTGTATGTGAGTATGTGCACGAGGGTGTATGGAGGTCAGAGTCTGATCTCAAGTGCCCTCTGGAACCCTCAGTGATCCTAATGCTCACTGATCCTAGTAATAGTAGCTGGCTAGGAAGCTCCAGGGATTATCTGCCTGTTCCTACCTAGGATCACAGGTATGAATACCTGCTTTTCACTTGGGAGCTTGGGGTTCAAACCCAACTCCTTATGCTTGCTAGACAAGAGCATCATCAGTGGACCCATCTCCCCAGCTCTCCCACCATCTCCCCAGCTCTCCCACCATCTCCCCAGCTCTCCCATCATCTCCCCAGCTCTCCCATCATCTCCCCAGCTCTCCCATCATCTCCCCAGCTCTCCATCATCTCCCCAGCTCTCCCATCATCTCCCCAGCTCTCCCACCATCTTCCAGCCCTCCCATCATCTCCCCAGTTCTCCTATCATCTCCCCAGCTCTCCCTTCATCTCCCCAGATCTCCTGTCATCTCCCCAGCTCCACCGTCATCTCCCCAGCTCTCCATCATCTCCCCAGCTCTCCACCATCTCCCCAGCTCTCCCGCCATCTCCCCAGCTCTCGGTCATCTCCCCAGCTCTCCCATCATCTCCCCAGCTCTCCACCATCTCCCCAGCTCTCCCACCATCTCCCCAGCTCTCCATCATCTCCCCAGCTCTCCCATCATCTCCCCAGCTCTCCCACCATCTTCCAGCTCTCCCATCATCTCCCCAGTTCTCCTATCATCTCCCCAGCTCTCCCTTCATCTCCCCAGCTCTCCCGTCATCTCCCAGCTCTCCCACCATCTCCCCAGCTCTCCCACCATCTCCCCAGCTCTCCCACCATCTCCCCAGCTCTCCCACCATCTCCCCAGCTCTCCACCATCTCCCCAGCTCTCCCATCATCTCCCCAGCTCTCCCATCATCTCCCCAGCTCTCCCACCATCTCCCTAGCTCTCCCATCATCTCCCCAGCTCTCCCACCATCTCCCCAGCTCTGGTCACTGCATTCTCACTGAGCGTCCACTGCGTTCCTGGCAGCACACTGAGGCAGAAGGAGTGCTCGATGCTGACCTTGCAGTCTACTATGGGAGCTGAAACTCCCAGGCTCTGATAGACTGCTGCAGGGCTAACAGAGAAGAGGGCTGCTGTCATCTAAGAACACTCATAAGACAGGTGAGAAGGCTGGGGATATAAGTCCTCAGTAGACCATTCACTTAGAATCTCCCAGGGGAAAGGTTGAGGAGGGGGTCAGCAGTAGAGTTCTTGTCCAGAATCTTCCAGTAAGGGGCTGGGGATGTGGCTTAATACTTGTGTAAGAGCCAGGCAGTGGTGGCTCACAACTTTAATCTCAGCACTTGGGAGGCAGAGGCAGGTAGATCTCTATGAGTTGGAGGCCAGCCTGGTCTACAGGGCGAGCGAGCTCCAGGACAGCCAGAGCTGTTGCACAGAGAAACCCTGTCTCCAAAAACAAAACAAAAGTGTGTTAGTTATAAGCCTAAGGGTCAATCACCTATACCACCAATAACAAATAAATAATGGTGAGGCAGTAAAGCATGATGATAACCCTATGAAGGTTTTTAGAATGGAAGAAACTCCAGTTAGAAATAAATTAATGGCCTAATGGTAGTGGCTCATGCCTTTAATCCCAGCACCGGAAGGCCACTTGAAAATAAATAATGCTAGTTTGAGGGGGGATAAGATAGTGGGCAGTAGGGATGCAGTCCTATAATACCAGTCTTTGGGAGGTGGAGGGAGGGAGATCCAAAGTTCAAGGCTTGCTTGCTATAGAACAGACCCCATCTCAAAAAACATAAAGCAACAACAAACACCAGTCAGTAGATATTTTTATGCCTGGTTAGAAACATGAACAGAAGCCAGGGTAGTGGTGCAGGCCTATAATCCCAGAATTTAGATAAAGGCAGGAGGAGCAGCTGTTCAAGATCAAAGCCAACCTAGGCTCTGAGAGACCCTGCGGAGAAGGAATGAAAAAGGTTGGAGAGATGGCTCAGTGTTAAGAGCACATGGGTTTGGTTTCCAGCACCGACATGCTGGTTCATAGCTGACTATAACTCCAGTTCCAAGAGATCTGATGCCAGCACCAGGCATGTACACAGTGTACATACATTCAGTCAAAACACTCATACACATTACATATAATCTACACTATAATATACTTGTGTTATAAAGTATTTTTATTATAAATTTGTTTACTTAGAAAAGAAAGGGACCTGGTAAGGTGGCTCAACAGGTAAGGAGCCTTGCTGCCAAGCCGGCTGGCCTGACTTTGATCTCCAGGACTTACACAACAGAAGGGGAGGCATCAGCTCTCCCAGGATGTTATATGGTCCCCACATGCACACCATGGCATGTACACTCACACAGATATGAATGAATAAAAAATAAAGCAAAAGAAACAATGAAACTAAACAGTACATTAGTAACAGCAGCAAGAGTCATAATATGGGGCTGGGCGTGGAGGTACCAAACTTTAGTCCCAGGACTCAGAAGTCAGAGACAGGCAGACCTCTGTGAGTTTGAGGCCAGCCTGGTCTACATAGTGAGTTCCAGGACAGCTAGGGCTCAAATAGCAAGATGCTGTCTCAAAAAATAAAACTGAAAAAATCCTAATATGGTCCTGGGGATGTGGCGTAGATGGTAGAATGCTTGCCCTGTACGTTCAGAGCCCTGAGTGAGCCTATAGTGACTCTGAGGCCTGTATATAAAAAAGTATTATATATCTGTATAACTATCATATTATAATATTGTACGTAGAGAGTAACTTTAATATATAAATGTATATCAAATAAGAAATAGATCAATTAATAAAATCAACCTTCCACAGAACCATTTTAAAAGGAAATCTGGAGAGTACACCCCTGTTCATCACACACACACACACACACACACACACACACACACACACACACACGGAGTGACTCAGCAGATAAGAGCACCCATGTCTCCTGTAGAGGATGCCAGTTTGGTTCCTAGAAGCTTCATGATTCACAAACATCTGTAACTCCAGATCCAGGGCATCCTCTTCTGACCTCATGCTTCACAGGACACAGCAGGCAAACACTCATAATAAATAAAGTAAATCTAAAACCAAAATTCAATAAATTAATTGAATTTACCTCACACCTGATGTGAGGACTCAGAGGGTAAAAACGCTTGTCACCAAGCCTAATGAACTAAGTTCGATCCCCAGAACCCATACAAAGGTAGATGGAGAAAAAGAACTCTACAATGCTATCCTCTGACCTTGACAGGAACACTGGGGACAGGATGCACGCACGCTCGAGCACACACACACACACACACACACACACACACACACACACACACACACACACAAAGATAAAAGGGGCTGGGTGGTGGTGGCACATGTCTTTAATGTCAACTCTTGAGAGACAGAGACAGTCAGATCTCTGTGAGTTCAAAGCCAGCCTGGTCTACAGAGTAAGTTCCAGGACAGCTAGGATTGATATACAGAGAAACCCTGTCTTGAAAAATCAAAGAAAAACAAAACAAAAAGCCAGGCAGTGGTCTTTTAATCCCAGCACCTGGGAAGCAGAGGCAGGTGGATCTCTGTGAGTTTGAGGCCAGCCTGGTCTATAGAGCAAGTTTCAGGACAGCCTCCAAAGCTACAGAGAAACCCTGTCTTCAAAAAAACAAAACAACCCCCCACCCAAAAGAAAGAACAAGAGAGAGAGAGAGAGAGAGAGAGAGAGAGAGAGAGAGAGAGAGAGAGAGAGAGAGAGAGAGAGAGAGAGAAAAGGGTAAGATTTGTTTGAATAAGCAAGGAGTAAGGACTTGTCCGTACATTTAAATTGCTTAATAACAAAAGATGACAGTTTTCAAGTGAATTTACCATAGCCCAAGGCTTTCATTTGGAAACTTGATAAAATTTGAAAGTTCATCCAGAATGATAATGGGGAAAACCAGAACATTCTGAAACAAAGTAAGAGTGACCTGCCTTCCTGAGCACTAAACATAAAATCAGAACATGTCAGCCCTAGAACAGAGCTCAAATGTCAAACAATTCATTGGAATAAGGAGCCCCAAGAGACCCTAGCATCTCACACTTCCCAAAGAGGGGGCTATCAGAAAGTAGTTTGGGAGCAGTTGGCTCTTGCAGGATGCTTGTGATCCCAGCACTCAGGAGGAAGAGGCAGCAGATCTCTGAGCTTGAGGCCAGCATGGTCTACAGAACAAGTTCCAGGACAGCCAGGACTATACAAAGAAACCCTGTCTTGGAAATTTTTTTAAAAAATTCTTTTTTTTTTAAAGGGCTTATGAGATGGTTCAGAGGATAGAGGTGCTTGTCACCAAGCCTGAATGGTAGAAGGGGAGAATGGACTCCCACAAGTTGTCCTGTGACATCCACAAACATGCTGTGACATGCATGTATCCCTCATCATACCCACCCTCACACAGAATAAGTAAAATGTGATGATTTTTTTTTAAGTAAGGATATGGAGATAGCTCAATGCTGTAAAGTCCTTGCTGAGGGAGAATAAATAATGGGGATTCATACTTCTAATTCCTGCCCAGAGGAGGTGAAGATGGGAGTCCCTAGGGCTTACTGCTGGCTAGCCATCCTAGCTCAGTTCATGGGCTCCAAGCCATTAAAGAGACTATCTCAGAAAACAAGGTGCATGGCACCTGAGGGGGTGTGTCCCAAAGCTGACCTCTGGCCTCCATGTGCATTTGCACTCACACCCACATACACTGGGTGCAAACACACACAGACACTTGAAACTGATTTTAACATCCTATGTTGAGGCTCATCTATAATCGCAGCACCCGGGAAGCTGGAAAAGGAATGCTGTGAGTTTGACGACAGCTTGGTATACATAATGAGTTCTAGGATAGCTTGGGCTACACAGTGAGACCCTCTCTTGAGAAATTAAAAATACATAAAAGAAAGAGAATAGATACAACAACAACAGCCAGTAGAACCAAATCTAAAATTTACGTGTGTGTGTGTGTGTGTGTGTGTGTGTGTGTGTGTGTGTGTGTGTCCGAGAGCACATTTTGAATTCAGGAACACATTTTGAATTTACACATGTGTCAGGGTGAGTATTCAGAGGCCAGAGAGCAACTGCAGGTGCCTTTTTCTTGCTTGATTCATTTATTTTTATTTTATATGCATTAATCTTTTGCCTGCATGTGTATCTGTATGAGGTTTTTGAATCCCCTGGATCTGGAAGAACAGCCAGTGTTCTTAACCTCTGAGCTGTCTCTTCAGTCCCAACTGTTTTCCCTTGCTTGAGATGGGGGTTTTCTTCTCACAAAGGCCAGACAAATCTCAAACTTGCTCTGTAGCCAAGGATGACCTTGAACTCCCGACTCTCCTGATTTTACCTTCTGATTTACAGACTTTGTACATGTAAGGCAAGCATGCTGACAACTGAACCACATTCCCAGCCCATCTGTGTTTCCTTTAATGATTTTTAATTATGTATATGCATGCATGTCTTGTGTGTGGTTGTGCATGTGAGTGCAGGTGCCCTTGGAGGCACTGGGTCTCCTGGGGCTGGAGTTACAGGTGGTTGTGAGCTGACTGCCTGATGTGGGTGGTGGGAACCAAACCTGGGTCCTCTGCAAGAACAGTGTGTGTTCTTAACCACTGAGCCATCTCTCCAGCCTCTCGAGCTCCTATAAAAGCTAACTTAGAACTAGCTGGTGATGGTGCACACCTTTAATCCAGCACTTGGGAAACAGAGAGGGGCAGATCTCCAAGTTCAAGGCCAACCTGGTTTACAGAGCAAGTTTCAGGACAGCCAGGGCTACACAGAGGAATCCAGTCTGGAAAAAAATAAATAAAAGTTCACAGTTAACTTAGGACCTGGGAGATGGCTCAGCAGGTAGAGGTGCTTGCTGCCAAGCTTGATGACCTGAGTTTGGTCCCTGGAACTGACAGGAGGGAAGGAGAGAATCAATTCCTACAAGTTGTCTTCTGCCCTCTACACCCAGCTGTGTGACATGTGGGTGTCCACACACATTCATACACAAAATAAATAAATGCAATAAGATTTAAAGGCATGTGCCACTACTGGGTATGGCTGTGTTCCATATTTTTTTAACAAGGTGCACCTGGAGGCAGATTATTGCTCTGTAAAGACATTTAATAAAATATTTCTCAAAGACCAAGACGATCAAACAAACAAACAAACAAACAAACAAACAAACAAAAAACCACTTGCCAGGCAGTGGTGTCACACTCCTTTAACCCAGCACTCGGGAGGCAGAAACAGGCAGATCTCTGTGAGTTCCAGGGCAGCTCGGGTTGTTACATAGAGAAACCCTGTCTTGAAAAATCAAACAAAAGTCCTAAAATAAATGGTGCTGGAATACTGAAATATGAATAAAATGACTTGTGTGAGGTTTGGCATTTGCTTCAAAATAAAATAAGAACAGGAGATGACCATGGTGGCCATGAGTAATCCCTGGAGGGATTACAATGGGCACATGAATGTTCCTTGAAAGTATTTTGTCTGAAAATGAGTCTGTTTGAAATTTTCCACAATTTTCAAAAGTGTTTAAGTCAGTATGACAAGTCAAAAATCTTTCCTCTTTTGGGAAAATAAAGTGAGGGCTGGGAATAGATAAACTAGGAAATCCCTCCTATAATAGAAAACACCAGCTCTAAAAAATACCCCACCCCTTTTTTTGAGACAGTCTTATGTAGCCCAGGCTGGCCACAAATATAGCCAAAGATGACCTTAAATGTCTGACCCTCCTGTCACCATCCCCTGAGCATATAAGCCACCATGACCAGTTTATGCACTGAAGGGATGGAACCCAGGGCTTCAAGCATGCCAATTAAGTACACTACCAACAGAGTCTTTGACTCAGCTTCTAAAAAAAATAATCCCCTTAGTATTTACAGAAGCAATGTGTGTAAGGTCGAAAATTTCTGGGCGCTAAGAAGCAGAGCTGAAGGTATTTATTTCCACCACCCACAAGTTAGAGTTTACTGTATATTGCAGAAAACTGTCTCTGCATGTGTATGTGTATACTAAAACCAAAATCAGGCCATTGAGCATGTTTTAAGATGTATTTATTTGTTAATATTGGGGAAGGGAGGGGCTTGAGTGTCAGGGGATTGGTGTGGAGGTCAGCCCTCTCCTCTCCTCTCACCCTCCTAGAAGAATATAGACTGGGAAAGACTAGGGAAGTGGCACTTCATTTTCGTATCCATGGGGGAGTCATCATCCACTTGGCGTGTAGACCTTTCACTGTATCTGCTTAAAGGTCACTCACATTCCTGCCCATAGCTACCTACCCCCCATTGCTCTGTAAGGAAGCATGAGAGGCTTTCTGGTTTCCCGAGTGAACGCTGAAATCCTATCTCCCTCCATCATTTGTTGGTTTGTCTTTGGGACCTTGGGAGGAAGGGTAGATGTTACATCTCTCCCAGGGAAGGAATGTTTTAGCAATATGTTCACACTTTTGAATCTCACACTTCTGTAACAAATACTTGACCCATTGAGCCATCTCTCTAATCCCCTCATATTTCTTTGTTTTTAATTTTTCTTACATTTTTCTTACCTATTTACTTCTGTGGATGAATAGGTGTGTAAAGGTGCGCACACTCCACAGAGAGAATGGAGGTCAGAGAACACCTGGTGGGAGTCACTTTTCTCCTCCCATCCTATGGGCCCTGAGAATCGAACTCAGGCCATCAGCCATGGTAGCAAGTGTCTTAACCCCTGGACCTGTTTAGTTTTAAGACAAAGTTGCACATAGCTCATGTTGGCCTTGAACTTCTAATTCAGCAAGGATGCCCTTGAATTTCTGATCCTCCTGGCCCCACCTGCCCAGTGCCAGGATTGCAGGAATGAACCACCACATTGGGTTAGCTCCATTGCCCTGCCTTGTGGAATAGCATGGGCTAGTTGCCTTGGAGAACATAGAATCCCTAATGAGCTTGCTTGCTCCCTCAAAACACCGTCTACAATTCACAGGAAGTGGGAGCTGGAGGATCCCAGGCTTCCTCTTCAGGTCTTGGTGTCCCTGTGCATGTACCAGCAGAGAGACAACCCACCTTGAGTGTCCAGCCCCCATGTCTCTGTCACCTACATGAGGGTGCAGGGCATGTTGTCTGGGCTCATCCAGCCCACTTTGTCCTCTGTCAACACCCTGGGGCAATGTCTGGTTACCAAAAATGGCTGACAGCCAGAACTCAGGTCTCGAGTCCCAGAGATGGCATTGCCACTGTATCAGAAACTTTCCGCTGACCAGATGGTGACCTTTCCTGATTGTGTTTGGCATTCCTTCCTCAAAGCTTAGGGAAGGGTGGGACGGGACGGGCACATGTACACATTCCAGAAACTCCAATCATGAGGGGAAACCTGGAAAAATTAGAACCAGAGGGAAACTTTTAAATATATGCATTATTTATTTCATGGCCCCCTTCCTATCTGGATCTACTCGGCTCATCTAGTAACTTAAAAGATAACTTTGCATTCGGGTCATGAACCGCTATGGTTGGTCTACTTAAAGACATAAAAGTAAAAAAAAATGTTGGGAAACACTCCCTCTTCCCCCTTCTCTGCATTTTAAGGTTGGGCTGGGTGAGCAAAAGATGTGGAGGAAAACCCATCCATCTTCTCCCACTGGTTTTTTGTTTGTTTGTTTTTGAGACAGACTCACATACTCCAGACTGAGTGCCAACTCACTATGTAGCCAAGGGTGATCTTGAACTCACCGTCCTTCTCCTTCAACCTCCCAAGTACTGGAATTACAAGTGTCTGCCATCACATCTGGATTCCTTTTCTTACACCTCCATCCTTGGGTGGTATTGGATTTTATTTGAAACAAGGTCTCATGTAGTCCAGGGTGATCTCTAACTTGCTATGTAGGCAAGGATTACCTTAGTCCTGATCCTCCAGCCTTCACCGCCCACATGCTGGGATTACAGATGTGCACCTGGACCACACCTGGGTTCCCTTGCTTTCCTTTGTAACTAAGTGAATTGAGAGAGCTCTAAGTGGAACTTTTTTCTTTTTTCTTTCTTTCTTTTTTTTTTTTTTTTTTTTTTTTTTGGTTTTTCAAGACAGGGTTTCTCTTTGGAAGCTGTCCTGGAACTAGCTCTTTTAGACCAGGCTGGACCCAACCTCACAGAGATCCACCTGCCTCTTCCTCCCTAGTGCTGGGACTAAAGAAATGCACCACCACTGCCTGGCTTATTTTTTATTTTTAAGATTTATTTGTCAGGCAGTGGCAATGCATGCCTTTAATCCCAGCACTTGGGAGGCAGAGATGGGCAGATCTCAGTGAGTTCAAGGCCAGCCTGTTTCTACAAAGTAAGTTTCAGGACAGCCAGGACTGTTATACAGAGAAACTCTGTCTCAAGAAACCACACACACACACACACACACACACACACACACAGAGAGAGAGAGAGAGAGAGAGAGAGAGAGAGAGAGAGAGAGAGAGATTTATTTGCCATGTGGTAATGGCAAACACCTTTAATCCCAGTACTCAGGAGGCGGAGGCAGGAGGATCTCTGTGAGTTCAAGGCCAGCCTGGTCTACAGAGTGAGTTCCAGGACAGTTAGGGCTGTTCCACATTAAAAAACCCTGTCTCCAGAAAAAGAAAAGATGTACTTACGTGCATGTATGTATGTGTGTATGTGTGTCTGTGGATGACAGAAAAGGATTGTATCCTCTGGAGCTGTAGTTACAGGCAGTTATCCTCTGGGATCTTTCACATACAACACATTTACTTGGAGAAAGAAAGGAGCCCTTAGGAGAGGGGATGATGGCCCTGCCTACCATTAGACCAACACACCCTCTCTCCTTTCAAATTTAATTTTTCAAAAATTTTATTTTATGTATATGTGTGTTTTGTGCGTCTGTGCACTACTTGTGTGCCTGGTGCCTGTGGAAGCCAGAAGAGGACATCAGACCCTCTGCAACTCGACTAACAGATTGTTGTCAGCTGCCTTGTAGGTGGTGGAGATCAAGCCCAGGCCCTTTGGAAGAGGAACTAGGACTCTTAACCGCTGAGCTATCTCTGTAGTCCCTGCCCAGTTTTTTAAAACAGGTTCTTACTATATAGCCCTGACTGACTGGCCTAGAACTCACAGAGTTGAGCCTGCTTCTGCCTCCTGAGTGACGGGTTGAAGGTGTTCACCACACCTGGTTTATATTTTCTCTCTCTCTCTCTCTCTCTCTCTCTCTCTCTCTCTCTCTCTCTCTCTCTCTCTCTCTCTCTCTTATTTACTTCTATTTTTAATTGTGTGTACTTGCTCTGGGAAGCGTGGCATGTACCTGTGAGTTCAGGTGCCCACAGAGGCCAAAAGAGAGTGAGCTTCTCTGGAGCTGGAGTTACAGGCATTTGTGAGCTGCCCGATGTGAGTGCTGGAAACCGAGTCCTCTGCGAGAATAGCAAGTGTTCTTTACCCCTGAGCCATCTCTTTCACCCATTCTGGCTTTATGGAGACAAGGAGAAGGAGTATAGGAGTCCAGCATGAAGGCCAACCTTTGCTTCCAGAAGTGAAGAACATAAAATCATTAGATGGCGCTCAGTGGAGAGGGAGGCAGCTGTCTGTCTCAGAGGATGGAAAGGATAACTGAAGATGACCAGAAAGTGATTGGGGTGCATTCAGCTCAGTGCATACAATCCTGTCTTGATGGTATTGCAGCCTCTGGTGGTTAGAATGAAAATGGTCCCCCTTGGTTCATAGGGAGTGGCGCTGTCAGGAGTTGTGACCTTGTCGGAATAGGTGTGGCTTTGTTGGAGAAAATATCACTGGGGGTGGGTTTTCAGGTTTCAGATGCTCAAGCCAGGTCCAGTGTTTCACTCTCTCTTCCTGCTGCTTCCTGATCTCAGCCATCTCTCCAGCACCATGTCTGCCTGCATGCCACAATACTTCCTGCCATGACTATAATGGACTAATCCTCCAAACCTGTAAGCCAGCTCCAGTTATGTTTCCCTTTCAAAGAGTTGCTGTGGTCATGGTGTCTCTTCACTGCAATAGAAATAGATGTGCTCATGCAGAGGACCTGAGTTCAGTTTCCAATACCACTCATCCCTCTAACTTCAGTGGATCTGATGCCTCTGGTCTCCATGAGCGCCAGCACTAACACACACACACACACACACACACATTCACACACAGAGAGACACACACTCTCTCTCTCTCTCTCTCTCACACACACACACACACACACACACACACACGGACACACACGGACACACACGGACACAGAGACACACACACACACAAACAGACACACAGACACAGACACACACACTCACACACAGACACACAGACACACACACAGACACATACACATTCACACACAGAGAGACACACTCACACTCACACTCACACACACACACACACACGGACACACACACACACAAACAGACACACAGACACACACACAGACACACAGATACACACATACACACTCACACACAGACACACACACATTCACACACAGAGAGACACACACACACACTCACACACACACACACACACACACGGACACACACACTCACACACACAGAGACACACACACACAGACACACAGATACACACACACACACATTCACACACAGAGAGACACACACACTCACACACACTCACACACAGACACACACACATTCACACACAGAGAGACACACACACTCACACACACTCACACTCACACACACACAGACACACACACACACACTCACACACACAGACACAGACACACACACACACACACACACACACACACACACACACACACACACACGTCACACTCTGGTCACCAGTCTTGGCAGCAGCAATCATCCTAATCATCCTCATCCAACCTCCAAAGGTTAAACTAATCATATATACATGCCTATGTGTGATTCCGAAATGAACATCTCCATCCTCTTACCTTGCCTGCAGAAGAACAGGGCAGTTTGCCCTAGGCTCACCCGAAAATAGCTCATCTGCTCTTGAACTCACTATGGAATTGAAACCACCTGCCATGCCCTGCTCCGCCAGTAGTACCGGTCCACATCCCACAGCTGAAATCTTTACACAGACATGTCTGTCTCCTTTTTGCCTCACACACAGTCTTGATTAATTAAGATATCAGATTAACTGCTCAAAACAGACCCCAGTAACAGCGATTTAGCCTAAATAGGGGGTTGTTTCTTCCTTGTACAACTATCTATACACTAGCAGTCCAGAGCAGACATGTGGTTCCAGTGGAACGGCAGACAGGCTCTGTCTGGTTCCCTGACATCCCTGGGATGTTCCCTTTGATTCACAAGGTCTGCCAAAGTAGTTTAAGACCAACTCCACTTTTTGTGCATCAGGATGGTACCTTGTGATATAATAGACAATACCTACAACCCACACAGCACCAAAGATACTGGTGACATCAGGTTCAACTATAGACAATTGACCTTTCTTCCTTCCTTCCTTCCTTCCTTCCTTCCTTCCTTCCTTCCTTTCTTTCTTTCTTTCTTTCTTTCTTTCTTTCTTTTTCAGATATAGGTCAGTTGGTAGGACTGGGTTTGTGGCTCAGTGGCAGAACCCCTGTCTAGAATCTCCCAGTAAGGGGCTGGAGGCGTGGCTCAGGGGTGTAAAGTGCTTATCTGTCATGGACAAGGTTTGAGTTCTATCACCGAGGGCTGGCAGATAGAAAAAAGGGTTCTTCAGTGGATAGTCATGAGTCCTCTGTTGCCCATATACTCATGCCTTGTTTAAAAGGAAAATTAACAGCTGAAGAGAAAAATGACAACAGTTTAACACAACTGTATAACAATGTTGTGATAAGCCTGGTGGTGGTGGCACATGCCTTCAATACCAGCACTCGGGAGGCAGAGGCAGGTGGATCTTTGTGAGTTCAAGTCCAGCCTGGTCTACAGAGTGAGCTCCAGGTCAGGCTCCAAAGCTACAGAAAACCCTGTCTCAAAAACAATAAAACAAAACAAAAACAAACAAAAAAAGAATGTGTTGTGAGGCCATAATGATATTGGAAGGTCATTGATAGTGGCCTGGGGTGATGTCTCAGTGATTAACAGTTTTTGTTCAATCATGGGTACCTGAGGTCAAGTTCCCACATAATCCTAACACCCCCCCCAATAAAAAGCCAGGTGTGGCTACACACCTGTAACCCCAGCTCTAGTAGAAGACAGGAGGAGTGCTGGGGCTCTCGGGCAGCCAGCTGAACTCCAGGTTCAGGGAGAGACCCTGTTTCAAGAGAATGACCTGGCGTAATAGAGAGGACATCTTAACACACACACACACACACACACACACACACACACACACACACACACACACACAGTCACTGCCAAATGAGTGGCAATAAAATACTTTTTTTCTGTTTCTTCTTTTTGTTTGTTTTATGAGACCTGGAACTTGCTATGTATGTAGATCAGGGCTGCCTCTGCCTCCCAAGTGTTGGTATTTTCTTTTTCTTTTCTTTTAAAGTAGTGTCACTACGTAGCCTAGGCTAGCTTTGAACTCTTTGTTCTCTTACCTCCTTTTCCCTAGCTCTGAGGTGACTGTGAGTGCCACCACACCCAGCTCACTTTGGTGAAAGACATCTAGAGATAATAATCTCGTTCTGTGCTTTTTTAAAATTTAAATTAGAAACAAGCTTTTTTTAAACATGTCAATCCCCGTTCCCTCTCCCGCCCCTCCTCTCCTGCTCCCCACCACCCCCACCCCATCCCCTTTCTGCTCCCCAGAAAGTCTGTCATATCATTTGGAGCAGGGCCTAGGCCCTTTCATTCTGTGCTGTTTAACACAAGTCTGAGAAGTTACCTGCGAAGACTGGATTGCGTGTGCCTGGGCTTTTCTATCTCTCAACTTCCTGCACTTGCTGTTTAAGGATCTCAACTTCCTGCACTTGCTGTTTAAGGATCTGAGTTATGGGCTTTTGAAACAGCTTAGCAAGTAAAGGTGCCTGCTACCAAGACTGACGACCCGAGTTCAATCCCCTGGACCTATTTGGTGGAAGGACAGAATCAATTCCAGCAAGTTGTCCTGTGACCTTCCCAGGACCGTAAGGGCTGTGGCAAGTATGCACCATATATAATCAACCAATCAAAAAAAAAAAAAAAAAAAAAAAAAAAGCTGGGAGAAGCTGGGAGAAGCTGGCTCACACCTGTTATCCCAGCAATCTGGAAGTCTGTGTGTGTGTGTGTGTGTGTGTGTGTGTGTGTGTGTGTGTGTGGTGATGGTGGTGGTGGTGGTGGCGGCGGGGGTGGGGGTGGGAGAACACACCCAGGCAGATCTTCGTGAGTTCAAGGCCAGCCTGATCTACAAAGCAAGTTGTAGGACAACTAGAACTGTCAACACAGAGAAACTCTGTCTCAAATAAATAAATTAATAATTAATTAATATCTGGGTTGTATATCTGGTTTGGGGCATTTGTTTCCCTTTTGTCGTCCCCTTTCTTGATATTCTGTTTCTCTATCATACTGTCTCCCAACCTCAGCTGGCCCTTCCACGTCTTTATCTGTGTAATTGTCACATATAAATCTCAAGTCTCTTACTACCCGCTGCACACATTAAGCAGTTTGATCAGCCCTGCCCTTAATTTAAAATGCAAAAGAACAGAATGTCCCAGGCCTCCATCTTGATCTCATTTCCACCAAATCACACCGTGTTGCTTGGTCTTCCAGTTAATTAATTAATGTGCGTATTTGTCAGGTTAGATGTAGGCACAGGTTGAAAAGCCAGTGTGCTGGAAGGTTCCTCACCAAGCGCCCCACCTCTTCACACTTCTGACCTGCTCCTCTGATTCAACAGTTTGCAAAGTCGGGTTCCTCCCTGTTCCCAAGTGACTTGTCTGTGCATCTGTTTCTTGATATTTTGGTGTTACATATAATCTGGTGTTACATATAACAGGAAATGAGCCGAGTAGTGGCGGCACACGCCTTTAATCCCAGCACTCAGGAGGCAGAGGCAGGTGGATCTCATTGAGTTCAAGACCAGCCTGATCTACAGAGCGAGTTCCAGGACAGCCAGGGCTACACAATGAGACCCCATATCTGGGGGTAAAAAAGAAGTTCAAGGTAGTCTTCAGCTGTAGCGACAGCAAATTCTGGATCAGCCTGGGTTACAGGAGATCCTGTCTCAAAAGAAGACAAAACATTAAAGCTGCAGTTCCAAGATTTTGCTAATCAAACATCAATCAATAATTTTCCCACCTGGAGTAGTCAGTGTCCTAAGCTAACAATCTTCAAGTGTCTTGTGTTGTTTTGGGGGTCACATATAGCTCAGGCTGGCCTTGAACTCACTATCTAGCTGACAGCCTCGAGTTTGTGCTGTAAAGAGGGGGATATACAGACTTTCTTAAATTAACGTTTTATTTATCTGTATGGGTGTTTTTCTTGCATGTATGTCGGTATACCACTATATTTCTTCTATATTGTTTACACTGATCTGTGTAGTAGACTGTGGTTATAGTTTTTCTCTTGGGGTTTCTTTTCCTGGAATTGTTCCATTTTTTTTTTTTATTGCCCATCTATGCGTATGGTGCTTTTGTGCCCATGGTTGTACAGCTGTACACAAGATCCTGGAGGCCAGAAGTCAACCCCAAGTGCCTCTCCTCAGAACTTGCCAAGTAGGCCATATGGGTGGGTAGGAAGGCCCCAGGGATGTATTCTGTCTCCCAGGGCTGGGATTACAAGAATCCACCACCAAACCCAGCTCTTTGGTTTGTTTGGTTTGGTTTGGTTTGGTTTGGTTTGGTTTTGGAGACAGGATTTCTCTTTGTAGCCGTAGTTGTCCTGAATCTTGATTTGTAGACCAGCCTGGCCTTGAACTCACAGAGATCTGCCTGCTTCTGCCTCCCTAGCGATGGCATTATAGACACGTGGCCCTGCTCTACTATGTAAGAGACTTCCTCTCACCTTTATTTTCTAGCCCTTACATTGAATATTTCTTTGTGTGTGTGCGTGTGTGTGTGTGTGTGTGTGTGTGTGTGTGTGTGTGTGAGAGAGAGAGAGAGAGAGAGAGAGAGAGAGAGAGAGAGAGAGACAGAGAAAGCTGACTGTTGATGTATTTATGTGTGTGAGAGTGTGTGTATGTGTGTATGTGTTTGCATGTGTGTGAGGGGGGTATAACTGTGTGTGACTGAGTATCTGAGTGTGTGTATATGTGTGTATGAGTATATAGGTATATGTGAGAATGTGTTTATATGTGTGTGAGTATGCATGCATATTTGTGAGTGTGTGTATGTATGTGAGTGCGTGTACTTGTGTGTGTGTGTGTGTCTATATGTATGTGTGTGCATGTGTTATATTCATGAGCACAGAGGCCAGAGAAGGACATCAGGCGTGCTGCTCTCTCAGTCTCTGCTTCACTTCCTTGTCAGGGTCTCTCACAGGGAACCTACAGCTCAGCTGGCAGCCAGCAAGTCCCAGCAATCCTCCTGTGTCTGCCCCTCACAATGAAGAAGTTACAGGTTCACTCAGACACTGGCTTTTTTTTTTGTTTTTTTATACATGGGTACTGGAGATTCAAACTCAGGTCCTCCCATGATTGTTTTGCAAGCATCCTTTCCCACTGAGCCATTGCCTGGGCCCCTGCCTCTATTTTTTTAAAAGCGACACGTCTAATTTTCAAGAGCCCTTTTGGTCCCTTTTTTTCCTGAGGCCCTGGGTACTGGCTTCAGGGGGGAAACATTTATTCTTAGTTAATCCAGCAAACAACAATATTAATCTTTTAAAGCCTTTCTTCTTCTTCTTTTTTTTTTTTTTTTTTTTTTTTGCTCCTGTTTCCCCAAGGACACTAGTGTCTGTGTCCTTTTGGTTCCTACTCTGACACCAAAAGCTGGTTGACCTTCAGCTCCCTATTTATATGTCAATACCCTTGTGCTAGGTACTTCATCCAGAGAGTCTGTGTCCTTTTGGTTCCTACTCTGACACCAAAAGCTGGTTGACCTTCAGCTCCCTATTTATATGTCAATACCCTTGTGCTAGGTACTTCATCCAGAGAGGACACCATCAATCACACACAGGGTGTGGAGGAAGAAGGCGTGAGAACCTTGGCTCCTAGAATTTAAGGAGGTGAGTGAAGGCAGGGAGAAGGGAGAGGACAGTTGAAGGTCCCACCTTGTTAACCATCCCCTCCCCCAAGCCTTAGCTAGGTTGTTATCTGGGCTGGAGTCAGCCTCATTTAACCTCTCCAGAAGGTCACTATCACTTGAGCTCCTATAGATAAGAAGGTCATCGCCTTGTTCTTGATAGGAGACTGTTTCTCATACCCTCCCAGGCTGGGGATGGAATCCATGGTTTTGTGCACGTTAGGCAAGCGTGCTTGCCCACAGGAGCCATGCTCACAGCCCCTCACTGGGGGATTCTAGGCAGGGGCTCTACCACTGAGCCACACCCCAGCCCCTCACTGGGGGATTCTAGGCAGGGGCTCCACCACTGAGCCACACCCCAGCCCCTCACTGGGGGATTCTAGGCAGGGGCTCTACCACTGAGCCACACCCCAGCCCCTCACTGGGGGATTCTAGGCAGGGGCTCCACCACTGAGCCACACCCCAGCCCCTCACTGGGGGATTCTAGGCAGGGGCTCTACCACTGAGCCACACCCCAGCCCCTCACTGGGGGATTCTAGGCAGGGGCTCCACCACTGAGCCACACCCCAGCCCCTCACTGGGGGATTCTAGGCAGGGGCTCTACCACTGAGCCACACCCCCAGCCCCTTGCTGGTGGGTTCTAAGCAGGTTCTGTATTGCCTAGCTATGCGCTCCACTCCCTAGACTCTAGAATCCCCCAGTGGGGGGGCTGTAGGCACGGATGTGACTAAGCAGTAGATTCATTGCCTATCATACAAAAGTCATTAGCAACACACACATACTCCCACACACACACAGAGTACAGAAAGTCTGCCAGACCTTCCCAAGTGAAGTACCTATTCTCTGTGTACTCTCAGCGCCGAGTGTACATCCGTTCTCATGTGTCAGTCATCTTTGCTGCACTACAAATTACTTCGAAGCTTAGTGTTTTAAACTGACAGCTCTCATTTACTGTCTCACGGCTCTGTGGGCTGGGCGCGAAGGGCATGATGGGATTGACTTGGCTCTGCTCTGCGGAGTCTGGAGCCTCAGCTGGAAGTCCTGAGGCTAGAGGGCTGAAGTCACCTGCAAGCTTGACTGATGCTGGCTGTTCAGCAGATGACTCACTCACCTGGCAAGCAGGTTGGAACTGGCTGTTGGCAGCCTGCCTCTGTTCCCCTTGGGTGGCCCTCTCCCCAGGCTGTCTGAAAAGTCTCCGTGATATGGCAGCTGGCTTTTCCCAGAATGGATGATTCAAGACAGTGGTGGTGCAAGTACCACCTACCCCCTTCCGCGAGCATGCGAGAGAGTGCGTGCGTGCGTGCGTGCGTGCGTGTGTGTGTGTGTGTGTGTGTGTGTGTGTGCAAGCCAGAGTTCAGTGGCAGATGTCTTTCCTAGTAGCTTTCTACCTTATTTATTTAGTCCTATTTTATGCGTTTTCCTGCACGTATATGTAAATGCACCATGTATGTGCCGTGCTCAAGGAGGTCAGAAGAGAGCATCAGATCCCTGAATCTGGAGTAACAGACAGTTGCACATAGCCATGTGGGTGCTGGGACCCAAATCCAGGCCTTCCGAAAGAACAGCAAGTGCTCTTAACTGCTGAGCCATCTCTCCAGCCTCCGTTATATTTGTTGTATCATATATTCTTCAGTACATGTCATATACGAATAGGATGCATGTGGATCATATCCACCGCTCACTTCTCCTCCCCAAGTCCTTCTGGATTCCATCATTCTCCTCCAGACTTCATATCAGCTCCTGCTGGCTAATAATCTATGGAGTTCACTGTTAAGGGTGGTTTCTTGTGAGCCCTTCCCCTTCCCCTTATTTTTGAGATAAACTATGCCACACCGTCTTGCTTGCTGAGTGTGACAGCTGAGGGAATCTAGAGTCATCTCTGAAACAATCCTCTTCATACCAGTGAGGAATGATCTAGTTCAGGTTAGCCTCTGGGCATGACTCTGGGATTATCTGGGTCCAGTTAATTGGGCGGGGAAGTCCTCCCATTGTGGATAGTGCTGTGCTATTCCCTGGGCAGCAGCCTTGGACTGTACACAAAGGACAAAGTGGAGGGCTGGTGAGACAGCTTAATGCAAGTGGTTCTCAACCTCCCGAATGCTGCAACCCTTTAATACAGCTCCTCCCGTTGTGGTGACCCCCAACCATAAAATTATTTTCATTGCTACTTCATAGCTGTAATCTTGCTATTGTTGTGAACCATAATGTAAATATCTGATATGCAGGATAACAACTGTCTGACCCCTATGGGGATCATTACTCACAGGCTGAGAACTAATGGCTTAATGGCTAAAGGTGCTTATCACCAAGTCTGAGGACCTGGCTTTGACCCCTTAGACCCACAAAGGCGAAAGGAGGGAAACAGCTCCTACATCTTGTCTCTGGCCTCCACCTGTGCACGCTCCGCTCCGCACACAAGGTAAAATAAATACATCAATGTAATTAAACAATAGTTGTGTAAGAGAAAGTGGGCTAAGCAGTGTTCTTGCTTCCTTCCAGACGGCGATTGTACTGGGACCAGCTCAAACCTCCAGCTGCCTCGCCTCCCAACAACCATGGACTATATATATACATACCTCACACTCTGAGCCCAAGCAAACCCTTTCTCCGTTAAGCTGCTTTTGTTAGAGTATTTTATCACCGTGACAGGAAAAGCGGCCATGAGACTAGGCACACACTTCCTTGGTCACCTAACATTTAAAGACGCACTTACGCACACTGTCATTTCCATCATACACTGCTTGTTGGCATCAAATCTGCAATTCTAACACACAATTGAGAACTGGTGAATGAGACCCTACTTTGCAGGCTGGGGACACAATTGGTGGGGTGGCTGCTTCGAATGCATGAAGCCTTGGGTTTCTTTCATAGTGCCATATAACTGGGCACAGTGGTGTATGCCTGCGTTCCCAGTGTTGGTAGGTGGACTTGGGAGGACCAAGGAGTTCCAGATTATCCTTGTTTATGTAGGAAATTCAAAGCCAGCCTGGACTATATCTCAAAAAAAAAAAAAAAAAAACCAAAAACCTCTAAACTAAATTAAAACAATTTGCCATGTGACCAGCTGCATCATGCTCCTGCCACCATAATTTCCTTTCCACCATGATGGACTGTGTACCCCCAAAGTGTGAGCCAGCATAACCCGTTCCTTTTTTGTCAGATACTTTATGGAAGCCAAGAGAGGGGTACTGAATACAATGGCTGAGTCACTCTTACCGTTGTGGCAAAGGCTGGTGAGATGGGACACCTTTGTGTATTCCCATTTCCAGTTTACCCAGAAACAACTAAGGTACCACTTTCTTTTAAGGGGAGTTAGGGACACAAGGGGGGAAACCAGTTAGTGCCATCAGATATTTGGGCCTATGAGCACACCAAGCATCAATTATGGAATAGATAAATTATATGTTTTCTATACACACAGAGTTCAACTGTATGTAAATAACAGATTAATGGAAGTACATGCTCACTGAAATGTAATTGTGGTTCTGTTACTGTTTGGTTTCTTTTTTTGTCAACACGGCTATCTTTATGAGGATCATAAAAATCTTTTTAGTGTTAAAAGAGATGGAGGGGCTGGAGAGATGACTCACTGGCTGAAAGCACTGGCTGCTCTGACAGAGGACCTGAGTTCAGTTCCCAGCATCCACATGGCAGTTCACAAGCATCTGTAACTACAGTCTCAGTGAACCCCAGGGCACCAGGAACTCATGAGGAACACTGATAAACATGCAGACAAAATGCTTGTGCAAATAAATAATAAATAAATAAAATGAAATGTAAAAGTAAGACAGATAAACAAAGAGAACCAGGCATGGTGGCTTGGGGAGGTAGAGGCAGAAGGATCAGAAGTTCAGGGTCATCTTTAGCTACTTACAGAGTTTGAAATCAGACCAGGTCTCAAGCCAACAAAAACAACACGAGTAAGAGAGAAATCTCTAAGATTAGTGTCCCAGGTGTACTGGTATATATGCAAAATTAAATAAATGCTAGAATGACTATATGATACTAAACAGCTGTGGAAAAGAATGAATAGACTCCCAAGAACTAATACAGAATAATTTCCAAGATAAACTAACAGTTAAAGAGTGAATTGAGAGAGCTGTTGGACTAAAAGTTGTGCGTTTGCTTATGTTCATTCATGAAAAATCTCATGACTTATCTTTCCCTGGAGTAAAGAGTGGGAGATAAAAAACATTAAAAAAAAAAAAACCCAACCATCTGTAAATTGGGGTAAGAAGAGAGATCTTCCACAATGTATCCTTCATAATTTTTGGATTTTGAATCATAAGACTGTTTTGCTCCTCTTTAAAAACCAAAGTAAGGGGCTGGGGTGGGACTGAGTGGTAGAAAGCTTCCTTCGCATATACAAGGTCCAGGGTTTGAGCCACAGCATCACCAATAAAAATAAAGTAAATATTTGTTTTTATAATTTTTAAATTTTATGTGTATTAGTGTTTTATCCACATATACTTCTGTTTACCACATGTGTGACTAGTGCCTGTGAATACCAGAAGGGGGTGTTGGATCCTGTAGAATTGAACTTTCAGACAATTGCAAGCCATCATTTGGGTGCTGAGAATGGGACTGTAGTCTTCTGCGAGAGCAACAAGCATTCTTTTTTTTTTTTTTTTAAACTTTTATTCTTTGCAATTTCCCCTCCCTCCAGTCTTCTCAGTCCCTCTCCATGCCTCCTATCTCCCCTAGATCAACTTCTTCTTTGTTTCCCTTCAAACACACACACACACACACACACACACACACACACACACACAGAGAGAGAGAGAGAGAGAGAGAGAGAGAGAGAGAGAGAGAGAGAGAGAGAGAGAGAGAGAGAGAGAGAGAGAGAATATTTCACGAGTGGCCCTGATCCTGGCAACAAGTACTCATACCAATGAGGCAACTCTTTAGCCCTGTGTTGTTGTTGTTTGTTTGTTTGTTTGTTTTGAGACAGGGTTTCTCTGTGTAGCTTTGGAGCATGTTCTGGTTCTCTATTTTTATTGTTTAAAATAGTATTCTTTAATGATTTCTATTTATTTTTTATTTAGTGTGTCTGCGTGAGTATGGGTGGGAACATGCCATGGAATCTGCGTGGAGGTCAAAGGACAGCTTGTGGGTGTCTCTCCTTACACCACCTTGGTCCTAGGATGAAAACTCAGGTTGGAAGGCTTTTAGGCAAGCACCTTTCCTGCTAACCCGTCTCTAAGGTCTGTTTTGACAGTGTCTGTGTGTGTGATACACTTAGCTCATTCTCCACTACTTTCTGGGATCATTTCAAATTCGCCTGCACATACAGCTCTTCTGTTCTGGCCTCTTACCTCTGCTTTCTCCTGGCAGAGCCATGATTCAGGGCAGCTGCCTCCCCTCACTCTCCAGTGGGCCCATTCCCTTACACATCCACAGTGTTGCTCATATTGTCTGCCTGGAACACCCTCCACCACCCAAGCTGCTCACTCCCACCAGGGTACACAAGAGTGTTCAGAGGATGAAGGCGCTTGCTGCCAAGCCAGACTCCCTGGGTTCAATCCCTGGGACACATGTGAAAAAAGGAGCAGACTGACCACTGCAAGGTATTCGCTGACCTTCACTGCAATGCTATGGCACACACACACACACACACACACAAACACACACACACACACACACACGTAAAAAAATTGCCATCGTGTAATTGGAATTTTCTGTGGGCTGCCAACAAGCTCCCAAATAAAGACATGGAGTCTTATTATTAATTATGAATGCTTGGCCTTAGCTTAGGCTTGTTCCATTAGGTCTTTTAACTTAATTTAACCTGTTTCTATGCATCTACATTTTGCCTTGGGGATGTTTTACCTTTCTTTCATTCTGTATGTCCTACTTTCCTGCTTCCTCTGTGTCTGGCTGACTGATCTAGTATCTCTTTCTTCCCCCAAGCCTAAATTCCTCCTCCTACTTACTGTCTCTGCCAAGAAGTCTCACCTATACCTCCTCCCTCACTATTGATCCTTCAGGTTTTTATTAGACAGTTAGGGGAGAGGGGACCCCGGAAGCCCCCTGATCTTAAGAAAATAGGAAGCTGGATGTGGTGGTGTATGCCTTTATTACTGCACTCAGAAGACAGAGGCAGTCAGATCTCTGTGAGATCAAGGCCAGCCTGGTATACAGAGTGAGTTCCAGGACAGCCAGGGCTACACAGAAACCCTATTTTGAAAAACTGAAGTGAGAATGTGAGAGAGAGAGGGGGGTGGGGGAGGGAGGTGCGGAGGATGGAGAATCCGGAGTTCAAGGCTATCCTGGGCTATATAATGAGCTCAAGGTTTGAGGCAGCATGGACTACATGGAACCCTGTCTTTTTGTTGTTGTTTTGTTTTATTTTGTTTGTTTCAAGACAGGGTTTCTCTGTTCTGAACTCACTCTGTAGACCAGGTTGGCCTAGAACTCAGAGATCCTCGTGCCTCTGCCTCCCAAAGGCTGGGATTAAAGGTGTTCACTACCACGGCCTGGCTGATGGAACCCTGTCTTTAAAAAAGTAATAATAAGATAAGACCAGTGAGATATCAGTGTGTAAAGAAACTTGCCTTGCCATCCTAGTGATTATAAGTTCAACTCTCCCGAACTCATGTAAGGATGGAAAGGACCAGCTCCACAGAGTTGTCTTCTGAGCACCACTTGGGCACTGTACTGTGTGTGCACCCCATCACACACACACACACACACACACACACACACACACACACACACACACACACACACATGCACGCACGCACACATATTAATATATTATGAATAAACATTCTAAAGTCTGGTGTGGTGACTCACACGTGTAATCCCAGAACTCAGGAATGTGATGTAGAACCAATTTGATGACTGGCCCACATAGGGAGACCCTGCGTCATACTACCCCCATGTCCCCCCAAAACTAGACACAAAAAAGAAAATACAAAACTGACATGAAGCAGAGCCATGGTGGCACAAACCTTTAAGCACTCGGGAGGCAGAGGCAAGCAGATCTCAGAGTTTCAGACCAGCGTGGTCTCCAAGAGACTCCCAGGACAGCCAAGGCTATGCAGAGAAACCCTGTCTTGGAAAAAAAACAAAACAAAACAAACCAAAAACAAAACCAAAAGCAACAACAACAAAACCAAAAACATACAGGTCTAGATGGAGGATGAAACCATGGTGTCCTAAGGGACTCTGGTGTCCTCACAGAGCTACACCCTCAGAGGGAAGTCAACTGTAGTGTGGAGTTTTTGCTCAACCATCTAGACTGAGTCTATCCAGACCCCCTTCCCTCCGGGGATGCTGTGCGCACACCAGCCAGTGTTATCATGGTGCCAAGACAGAACGCCATTGTCTGCTTTATCTCTGCAGTCAGACCATGTCTGCCAAGACCAGGGAGGGGCTCTACATTCAAAACGTTACATGAAGATGGGATTAGAATCAGGCCTTGACGAATGGAGATAATTTTGACTGTTGCTGTGGATGTGAAGAGGCTCGTGGACATCCAGTGTGAGGTGACAGGAAGCAAAGGGGGATGGGGTATGACCAAAGACAGAAGACCTGCAGTCTGCAGCAGCTATAGGAAAGGCATGTGTGTACATGCGCAGGGGAAAGGGCTATGTGAGACAAAGTGGGTTCGGTTTCTTAGGTTTTGATGTTCAGTTACCTCATGTGTCCTAGCATAGTCTTGAAATTGCTATATAATCTTTTCTTTATTGCTGTGTGTGTGTGTGTGTGTGTGTGTGTGTGTGTGTTTATATGTGCACACAGCTGCCATGGTGTATGTGTGGACATCAGAGGACAACTTTCAGGAATCAGTTCTCTCCTACCATGTGGATTCCAGGAATCAAACTGAAGCCATCAGGCTTGGTGACAGCATGCACTTTCATCCGCTGAGCCATTTTGCTAGCTGCTGTTTGGAAGATATTCTAAGAGAATAATAAGGATGTTAGAAAGCTGGCTCGGTGGCTAAACTGGCTGCCAAATTAGCATGAGATAGACTTTTGGCCTCCATATGCACACACACTCATGCACACACTGCTGCACACATGTGTGTTCAGACATACACACTCATGCATACACACTCATGCACACACTGTTGCACATGTGTGTTCAGACATACACACTCATGCATACACACTCATGCACACACTGTTGCACATGTGTGTTCAGACATACACACTCATGCATATACACTCATGCACATACTGCTGCACACATGTGTGTTCAGACACATACACTCATGCACGCACTGCTGCACACATATGTGCAGATACATATACTCACATATTCTCAGCCTCCCCATCCATCCCCCCCCCCCCCGCAAATCCAAGAGTATACATCTTTTGTTGTTTTGTTTTTTCAAGACAGGGTTTCTCTGTGTAGCCCTGGCTATCCTGGAGCTCGGGCTGTAGACTAGGCTGGCCTCAAACTCCCAAATGCTGAGATTAAAGGTGTACACCACTACACCGGCTTTCCAGCCCCAACTTAAAAAAGAAATAGTATGTATACATATGAATGACAGCCTCCTAAGTTTCTTGCCTCCAACCTTCTTTGAGACATGGCCTCTTCAATGTTTTTTCTACTACACATGCTAGGCTAGCTGGTCCATGACCATCTGGGTACTTTCATATCTCCACCTTCCATCTCCCCATAGATGTTCTGGGCCAAGCTTACAGCGGGTTATGAGGACTTGAACTCACATCTTGCTTGCACCAAGGTGCTTGCTTTACCAGCTGAACCTCCTGTGTTTCTTTGTCTGGATCCCTGACACGGCTCCATCTCTTTCTATCCTTTCTGCCGTGACATAAGTTGACTCTAGTTCTTTGAGTCATCACTTGTGATCTTTTTGGCTAAGATCACATGTGTTCCTTTGCCCAGCTGCCACTGAAGAACTTGATAGCTCCTGGCACCTCACTGGTAAATAAACATTAAAACTGAAGGACAAAAGGAACTAATTTGTCAACAGTGATCTGCTTACAGCTGCCATTCCCCATCCACACCCTCTAATACCATGCTCTTATTTAGGACACAAAAAATGTTAGCAACAATGAAAGACCTGATTCGTTAAGCCCATTGTTGGAGGAAGTTAGCTAAGCCTGGGACAGGAAGGAGGGCGGTTAGCCCATATCATCTTTTTTTTTTTTTTTTTTTTTTTTTTTTTTTGAGACAGGGTTTCTCTGTATAGCCCTGGCTGTCCTGGAACTTTCTCTGTAGACCAGGCAGCCTCAAACTTACTGAGATCCACTTGCTTCAGCCTCCCAAGGGCTGGGATTAAAGGTGTGTGCTGCTGCTGCTTCCAGTCCAATCATATCAAATATCTTTAAATTAGACACATACACACACACACACACACACACACACACACACACACACACACACGTGTATAGACACACACACATGTGTATACATACATATATATATATATCACCATAACACTCATGTGGAGGTCAGAGGACAACCTGTGGGAGTCAGTTCTCTCCTTCCACTATTGTCTGTCCTGGGGTTTGAACTCAGGTCCTCAGGCTTGCTGGAAAGTCCCTTCACTCACTGAGCAATCTGCAGACTCTCATATGAAATCCCTGATGTGGCATTGGGAGAGTAGGGAAACGGTGGTTAGACCCAAGAGGAGGAAGGCGAAGACCATTCCCAGGCTGGGGCTTTATTGGGGGCAGGTTGACAAACCTTCAGGGTCCATCCTAGTTGCTGCAACACTGAAAGGCTCGAGTCAGTTGGTAAGGTCTGGCTAGGGATGTAGCTCAGGCGGTAGACGGCTTGCTTGCCTGGCCTGCCTGAAGCCGGGGTGCCATCCATAACTGACACGGTGGCACATGTTCATTAGCCTGGTACTGGAAGGTAGAGGCAGGAAGATTAAAGACTCAGTGTCACCTTCCACTACACAGCGAATCTGAAGGCAGCCTGGTCTACATGAGTCTAACACACACACACACACACACACACACACACACACACACACACACAATCATATATATGTATTGTTTTTGTTTGAGACAGGGTTTCTCTGTGGCTTTGGAAGCTGTCCTGGAACTGGAACTAGATCTTGTAGACCAAGCTGGCCTCAAACTCGCAGGGATCCACCTGCCTCTGTCTCCCGAGTGCTGGGACTAAAGGCATGTGCCACCACCGCCCGGCATATGTTATAATATATACATTGCTGACAAAGTTTTTTTGTCATTTGTTTTGTTTTTCACGACTGGGTTTCATTGTAGCTTTGGAACCTGTCCTAGAACTCACTCTGTAGGCCAAGCTAACATGGAACTCACAGAGATCTGCCAGTCTCTGTCTCCAGAGTGCCGGGATTAAAGGCATGTGCCACCACCGCCTGGCCCCTAACAAAGTTTTATAAGTGCCCCACCCCCTTCCAACTACCTCTTAGCCATCAGACCACACACTTAGTAACAACCAAACAGTTATAGCCAACATAGCGGTACACTTTGTGCTAAAGCAGGTGTGTGTTTGAGTTAGGACCATAGCCATGTAGAAGCCAGCTGCTGGGTAGTTTGAATATCACCCCTGGTCAGGGTCATGAAAAAGCAAAACCCAAGTAAGTGTGATAAGTGGTTTGCAGAAAATGATCTAACACTGGGCTGAGGCAGGAGTTACACACCCAGGCAGGCCAGTGTTCTGCTTGATTTGTGCAGGAAAATAATGCCTTAGTTTAAAGAACAAAGGTCTAACTCAGGCCAGCACACTGCATACAGGTACGAGCTCTCTGGCCACAACCATCCTGGAGTCAGTCTCTAGTCTGTGCCACCCCCACCCTACCTACCCCCCAGGGTCAAAGAGAATGAGAACCTTGAAGGAAGCCTGCTCAGACGTCATTCAGGTCTCCAGAGTGGTTGTTACCAAGGATCGACAGACTTTAAAAATCAAGGAAGAAATTGGGTGTGGTGCCACACACCTCCAGTTCCAGCATTCTGGAGGCAGAGGCAAGTGGATCTGTGTGAGTTTGAAGTCAGCCTGGTCTACAGAGCGAGTCCCAGGACAGCCAGGGCTACACAGAGAAACCCTGTCTCAAAAGACAAAATCACTATTTATTGGGGCAGGAGAGATGGCTCAGCAATTAAGAGCACTGGCTGTTCTTTCAGAGGACGTGGTTCAGTTTCCAGCACCTACATGGAGAGGCTCACACCATCTATAACTTCCAGGGATCTAACACCCTCTTCCAGCTTCCATAGGCACCAGGTATGAATGTAGGGCACTGACACACATGAAAGCAAAACACTCATACACATAGACTTTTTTTTAATTTACCATTTGTTATAGCTCATCATATGCTCGTTTTTAAAATCAGAGCACAGCCAATGAAATTAATGTTTGTTGTTGTTGCTCTTTGTTTTATTTCTAAAGAATGGACCAGGCATTGTGATGCACGTGTTGAATCCTAGCATTTGGGAGGGAGAGGCAGGTGAATATCTCTGAGTTCGAGGCCAGCCTGGTCTAGGTATCTAGAAGGTTTATTTTTATGTGTATGTGTTGTATGTGTATGTGTTGTATGTGTATCTGCTTGAGTGCATGAATGTGCCCCACGTGCTTGCAGGAGCCCTTGGAAGTCACAAGACGGTTTTGAATTCCTTGGAATTGGAATCACAGATGGTTTTGAACCACCATGTGGATGCTGAGAACTGAACCTGGGTTCTCTGGAAGAGCAAACAATGCCCTTACCAACTGAGCGGTCGCTCCTGTCCTAAACCCACCATGTTTACCTCACAGGCGGTCAAGTTTTAGGAGCAGAGTTCACAGGTATGCAGAACTGTTTATCCTGATGTAACTATGTCACATTTGTCCTGTCTTGTTATCTGCTGACAGACTTTGGGTTGTTCCTGTCTTTTGTCTACTGAGAGTAGTACAGGTATGAGCAATTACATGCATGAGTTTATAAGAGTGGCTGTTGTAAGTTCTTCTGGATATATAATTTAAGATAATTCCATATTTGAGAATATACAAAGACTTCTCACTATCCTCAATGACAATTATTATTTTCTCTGCTTCTTTTTCTTTTCTTTTCTGATCTCAAATTCATTGTGTAGCTGAGGATGACCTTGAACTTTGGTTCCTCCTGCCTCTATTTCCTAACTGCTTGGACGACAGGTGTACAAGGCCTTGTCTGGTTAAGCATCTCAGTATATTTCTTTTTTGTAGATCAGTTTCTATTATGAATCATAATGCTTCCTTGTCTAATATGTGTTCAATCCTATGCATTTTACTCTTCATTTTAGACAATACGTTTCATTTGTAGAAGTTAGATTTCAGCCTTTCCTTCCGTTTTGCTTGGCTTCTTTGTTTGCTTTTGAGACGGGGTCTCCTGTAGTAGAGCTTGACCTTGAACTCCCTGGCCCTCTCACCTCTACCTCTGGAATGCTGAGGTCACAGGTGTGCACCACTACATGTGTGTTGTGTGATGTGATGAGAATCAGATCCCAGCTTTCTGCGTCCTAGACAAGAACTCAACCGACTGACCTACAGTTCCGGCTGTGTGCCGTTCTCCTTGGAGCTTGCTTTTAAGTTTTGTCAGTGGAGGCCAAGTCACCTTTGGTCCGGAGCTAATCTGGCTGCACTGCAGCCTGTGTCTGTGGGAGTTTCAGCACTCTGGCTGCTAGGAATGTGAGCTATTCCCAGCCATGCTTTTCCATAGCTCATTATCTGGACTTTAGTTTCTGCACAACACACTTGCTGATGAGGGCACAGCTGACTACCCAAGAGCAGGCTCAGGAGTGACTAGGAATCTCCCTGCCCTCCCCTCTCCTCCCCTCCTCTTCTCCTTGTCCTCCTTCTTCTTCATCTTCCTCCTCCTCTTCCTTTCTTTCTCCTCCTTCTGTTCTCCTCTTCCTCCTTCTCCTCTTCTTTCCCTCCCCCGTGTATCTCTCTCTTGTCCTCCTCTTTTGCTTCCCCCCGATGTTTTTCCTCTTCCTACACCTTGCTCTGTAACCTCAAACTGTCTCAGCTTTCAAGACTCAACTCTTGAGACTTGGGTGGGGACCCACACAGATTCTGTGTCTCCTTGTACATATGGCAGATTGGAAACTGTAAGTTACAGCAGTGCTAGAGTTAACAAGCATGAAAACTTAAATTCAACCCCCCTAGTCAGGTATAGTGACAGAAGTTTGTGGTCTAAGCCCTGGGTAACAGAGACAGAGGGATCCCTGGGGCTTACTGCCATCTTATCATAATTAATAGTCTACAGGCCAGTGAAAGACTCTGTCTCAAAAACAAGGTGCATGGCACCCAAGGGACAACACCTGAGCTTGACCTCTGGTAAGAATGCTCGCTCACGCGTGTGCATGCGTGTGCATGCGTGTGCGTGCGTGTGCATGGGTGGGCACACACACACACACCTATACATGAATGCCTGTGCACACACATGAGTACATGTGCACAAGCACAGAAGAATGAAAGGCCCTTGACTGGGCAAGGGCCCTTATCATATTTCCTATGCACCAGAAGCAGCTGGCCAAATAATGACAATGACATGGTCCCTGAAAACTGATCTAGTGGTATCTGGGAGACCACACCTGCAAGGCTGGACCTTTCTCTTGCTGATGAGGATATGTGATCCATTGACTAACATGAGGTGTCAATTCATTCCCAGCCAAGATAGAAATGGAGTAACAAAGGTCTGGAAAGCTCTCATCATTACTATTTTCTCTGTCTCTCTGTCTTTCTGTCTCTCTGTCTCTCTGTCTCTCTCTCTCTCTCTCTCTCTCACACACACACACACACACACACACACAGAGAGAGAGAGAGAGAGAGAGAGAGAGAGAGAGAGAGAGAGAGAGAGAGAGAGAGAGAGAATGTGTGTTAAGGCCTCAGGAGCCATCCAACCCTTTTTAAAGTCTTTTTATTTGTAGATGTATTTATTTTATATGTGGGTGTTATGGCTGCGTGCATATCTGTGTACCACATCCACGCCTGGGGCCCTCAGAGGTCAGAGGAAGGCATCAGATCCCCAGGAGTGGATGGCTGTAAACTACCATGTAGGTTCTGGGAAGCAAACTCAACTATACTAAGAGTAACCAGTGCTCTCAACTGTTGAGCATATCTTCAGCCCTTTTGTTTTATTATTATTAACCACCTTGGTTTTTGTTTATTTGTTTTGGTTTAGGTATTGTTTGTCTGTTTGAGACAGAGTATCTCTATGTAGCCCTGACTGTCCTGGAACTCACTTTGTAGACCAGGCTGGCCTCAGACTCACAGAGATCCACCTGCCTCTGCCTCTCCAGTGCTGGGATTAAAGACACGCACCAGTGCAACAAGCTCTACCTACCTTGTTTTCTGGCACAAGGTCCCTCAGTTGATCAGTTTCCCAGAGTTGGGATTACTAGCTTGTACCATTATGCCCAGCTTTTTCAGATTGATTCTTGAGGTCCCGTTCAGGTCTTCCTGCTTGCCTGGCCAGCACTGACTCAGCTATTAACCTAGGCCACCACTATTGTTCCCTCCACCCCCAATTATTGGGTGTGTGTGTGTGTGTGTGTGTGTGTGTGTGTGTGTGTGTGAATGTCACATGTGAGCCAGTGCTCTGAGGACAGAAGGATGGATCTCTTGGAGCTTGGAGCTCTGGAGGAACAGTAAGTGTTCCCATTTGCTGAGCCACCCCTCCAGCCCTGAAAAACGTTTGCTTCCCACCCTCCAAATCACCCAGGTTCTGACTTAACTCCACAAGGGCAAAGGGCTTCTACTAGGGAAGCAACCAAGGCTTCCAGCCAGTCACCAAGGCAATAGCAGAAGAGGGTGTCCCGGGCTGCCTGTGCTCTTGCTGATTGTGAGGGGAAATAGGGTTGTTACTCCCTGATATGGCCTGGGTGGAGTAGTCAGGAGGAGGAAGCACCCGTTGGGTTGCTCTTGCAGACCACACCCTGTAGCAAAAGGAAAGAAAAAACTGACTGAAAGCTATCAGAGTCCAGTGGCCATCTTTATTTTCCATTTGCTGTTGGTGGTGGGTAAGTGTACTGGTTTGTTTACCATTCCAAGCGGTGAAGAAAGAAATCGACTAAAGAGGAACTAAGTAAGGGATGGACATCACAGGCAAAATGCTGAACTCTGAAAAAGTACAGATGGCTTTAGTTTCTCTCTTTTTCTTTGAGGCAGGGTCTCACTATGTAGCCATGGATGGCCTCGAATTCACAGAGAGAGCCACCTGCTTGGGATGCAAACCATGTACAATCATACCAGGAAGCAATGTTAAAATGGACAAAGATGTTCCCCCTGCACATCTGGATGGAACTTAGTGTCACCTCCTTTCAGGGATGAAGTGTATTTGTGGCTATGATAATTGGAGAGGTGACAGAGTAAATTGTCTACTCTCTCTTGTGTGTTTTCTTCATGAATGTATGTATGTGTGTATGTATTTATATGTACAGTGTGTGTGTGTGTGTGTGTGTGTGTGTGTGTGTATCCTGGAGATCAAATACTGTTCTCACCTGCTGATCCAGCACCCCACTATGGAAGTGTGTGTGTGTGTGTGTGTGTGTGTGTGTGTGTGTGTGTGTGTGTGTGTGATCATGTATACAAGTATTTGAAACCAGAGATCAACACCAGCTCCTCAATCATTTTTCACCTTTCTTTGGAGCTCACTAATTTGGCTAGACTGGATGGCCACCAAGTCCCAGGGATCCTCCTGTCTCTGCCTCCCCAGCTCTAGGATTACAGGTGCAACATGGGTTCTGGGGATTGAACTCAGGTCCTCTGAGATAGCACTGGCAGAGCCATCTCCCCAGCCCTGTACTTTCTACCCTTCATCCTAAGCAACTTCATCTAGTCTGTAGCTATACATAACTCCAGTGTACTGGTGACTCTTAAACTTGTCTCTCTGGCTCTGGCCTCTCCTGGAATCAGGCCACTGATTCAGCCTCTTTATCAGCCCACTGGGGGATTCACAAAGTCACCCCATTGACATGTCTGAAACAAAACTACCGGTTTATGGCTGTCAGCATCCCTCAGCCTTTCCCTTTTCAGGCAGCCACTGATGATGACCTTGAGCCTCTAAAACTCCTGCCTCCACTTACCAAATGCTGGAATTACAGACCTGTGCTACCACTCTGGGCTGTATGCAGCATTGGAGCTAGAACCCAAAGCTCAGTGCACGCCAGACAAGCACTCTTCTGAGATATATCCCTGGCCCCAGAGCAGAGTTTTTAAAATCAAGACTCAGATTCAAATTCTGACAGAGCCACAAACCAGTTCTGTGATACACTTCAACATGTTTTCTTGAATAGTCTTTACATAATTGTTTTTTGCTTGTGTGTGTATGCCTCTGTGTGCGTGCGTGCGTGCGTGCGTGCGTGTGTGTGTGTGTGTGTGTGTGTGTGTGTGTGTGTGTGTACACTCATGGAGATCAGAAGATAGCTTACAGGGATAGAGTTGTAAGGTTGGTGGCAAATGCCTTCATGTTTTAAGCTATCTTCGGCATCCCTCCTCAAGCTTTTAACTTTATAGTGGGGGCTCCACCTGCAACATGGGTAAATAAAACACCTTTTATAGAGCAATCGCCCTCCCCTTCTCTGTCTTTCCCTTTCCCCTTCAGCCCCTCCTAGGTCCTCGTCTTTTTTGCTTTGCTTGTCTCTTGGCTCAGTCTGGAACAAGCCTTTGAAATTTGGCGGGAATTAGTTCCAGTCTGGAGGATGAGCACAACGCACGCGCAGAACACCTCCTTCCTCTCGCACGCTAATTTTGCTACCTTAACAACCAATAAGAGTCAGCATAGGAAGCCGTGGCGAGAGGGGGCGGGGACAAGGCGGAGGGCACGCACAGGACTTGCACAGTGGGGGTCTCTGTGAACCAATGGAAGAGGCAGGAGGCCCGGCGACAGTGGGGCGTGGCTCTGGAGGCACCAGCAACCGGAGGCCGTCCCGAATTGGGCCAATCAGAGCGAGGAGGTGGGAGGGGACTAGCCAATCAGCGTGCAGAACAAGACGAGGAAGGGGGCGGCGGAGTCTCTCGCGGTCGAGGCTGCAGGCGCTGGTGTCAGGGTTCCTAGGCGTGCGAAGGCGGCGGAGGCGGGAAAGGCAGCGAGCGGTTAAAGGGGAGCGACCGCTGACTTGCAGAGGAGCTCGGAGGAGAGATGGTGATGGCGGCTAAGAAGGGCCCGGGCCCAGGTGGCGGGGTCGGAGGCAGCAAAGCGGAGGCTGAAGCGGCTTCGGAGGTGTGGTGCCGCCGAGTGCGAGAGCTGGGCGGCTGCAGCCAGGCCGGGAACCGCCACTGTTTCGAGTGTGCCCAGCGCGGGGTCACCTATGTGGACATCACCGTGGGCAGCTTCGTCTGCACCACCTGCTCCGGCCTCCTGTGAGTGGATCTGGGGAAAAGTGGGTTTGGGGTGATGGGAATCCGCAGGAGCTCGGAGCGACCCGGGAGGCGCGCGGGGGGGGGGGTGACTCCGGTATTGGACGTGGTGATAGAAGGTCGCCTGCTGCAGAGATCTGTCGTGGGGGGAAAGGGAAACCGCGCAGGGGGACGGAAGGCGCAGCTGGAGTCGCGTTGCGGAGATTAGGATGGGGGCTGTAGAAGGACACAAGTAGAGGATTGGAGAAACTCCCTGAGGGAGGCGAAGGCGAATTGCAGGTGGGGAGAGTGAAAGTGTGGAGAATTGAAAGGAACTGGGTGGGGTGGGGGAGGGACTTAAAGGGCCAGAAATTGACATAGACCTTTAAAGGAAACTTCAGCTGGGGATGCATTGTATCTCAGTTGGCAGAGTGCTTGCTTAGCATGCTCCGAGCCCCGAGTTTCCATCCACAGCACTGCTGTGGTACTCGCCTGCAATCCCAGCACTGAGGGGCCGATGGATCAGGAGTTCAAGGCCAACTAGGGATACTTGATCCCCTCTCACCTCCACTAAAAGGAGATGGGGGAAAAAAGGAAAAGTAGGGAAGTCGGGCTTAAGCGAAAAGTATCCTCCTGTTCCTTCTGGTTTGTGTCTTCAGTAGTGCGACATAGAAGGAGATGGAAAACACTACGTGCTTTAGCCCAGGTTGACTGCCTAAAGTAGCAGGTACGAAGCCAGGGATCAGGTGCAGATCCTAATCTTTCAGAGCTCTGGAATGCTAGCTAGAGGGTAGGCGACTTATGAAATCTAATAAGGGCAGAGAGCCAAAGTGTTATCCTGGCGGACAGCTCAACTTTCCCGAAGAGATGGGTAACAGGATGGGATAGTCTTTTATTTTTCCCTTTCTCTACACCACCTCTGAAGTTACATTTTATTTCTTTATTTTGTAATGTGGGGCCATTAGGTTCCGTGGCTTGTGTGGGGATCAGAAGACAACTTGTAGGAATCAGCAGTTTCCTTCCAGTGTTTGGGTCCTGGGGCTCGAACTCCGGTCCGTAGGCACGGCTACAAGCTCCCATGCTTGCTGAGCCAGCTCACTAGTATTGTTTTTTTAATGAGATGGAGTCCCATACAGCCCAGGCTGACCTTTGCTGTTTGTTTGCCCCCCCCCCTCCTCGGAGGTTTTTCTGATGGGGTTGCCGGCTGCCTTGGAACTTGTTCTGTAGATCAGACTGGCCTCAAACTCCTGGCAGAGATCATCCTGCCTTTGCCTCCTGAATACTAAGTGGGATTCAAGGTGTTTATCACCACGTAAGCCCAGGCTGACCTTTAACTCACTGCGTAGCTGGGACTAGCTTTGGAACCCCTGATCCTCCTGCCTCCACCTTTCAGGGACTGGGATTACAGGCACACACTGGCATCCTCAGCTGGGGTCATTCGTAAGTACAGTAAGTCTCATAATTTGGGGGACAGTGGCTTGGTTGTAATATCTACAATGCTACTCCAGCACAGACACTGTTTATTCATGCCCTGTGACTTGTGGTAACAGCGCTCGCTCGATCAGATGGTAAGCTCTCCCTCCTTAGGGAATCGTTTGATTAGCATCAGGTACCAGATCTTTGGATTTATAGGGACTTGTCTTGCCTGGTTTTCTAGTATGAAACAGTGCTTTTTTTTTTTTCCCAATAAGAAAAGTTCTCCTGTTCTTATATGCATAGCAGCCTAAAAAAAAAAAAAAAAAAAAAAAACATAACAGGGAGTATTGTTCTTATGTGACAGATGGGAGATCAAAAGCAGAAAGAGGTTTAGTAATTTACCCAGTGCCATATGGAGGATTCTGTTTCCAGTGTTTGTTATTTAGTATGCGTTATGAGACCAGAAATGAGGATCCAGGAGACAGTTTGGAACTATATCTCTACTCCATTGTTACCCTTTTTTCAATGTTCTTTTTTTTCTTTTTGAGACAGAGTCTCATGTAGTCCAGCTAGCCTCGACTATGTAGTTGAGGATGACTTTAAACTTCTGTTCCTTTTGCTCCCACATCCTGAGTGCTGGGATTACAGGTGTGCACTGTTCTGGTTTGTGAGGTGCTGGGGTCCAATCCAGGCCTTTATGAATGCTAGGAGTGCACATGATTGAGCTGTAGCCCCAGCCCACTCTCAACTGCCCTTCTCTGCCAGGTTGAAAGTGATTTTTGGCTAGGTGGTGGTAGCACTGACCTTTCATCCCTACACTTAGGAGGCAGAGGCAGTCAGATCTCTGTGAGTTCAAGGCCACTCTGGTCTACAGAGTGAGTTCCAGAACAGCCAGAGCTACACAAAGAAACCTTCTCAACTAACTCTCTCTCTCTCTCTCTCTCTCTCTCTCTCTCTCTCTCTCTCTCTCTCTCTCTCTCTCTCTCTCGTGTGTGTGTGTGTGTGTGTGTGTGTGTGTGTGTGTGTGTGTGTGTGTGAGAAGAAAGTGCATGGGTTTGAGGGGATGGCTCAGTGGATGAAATATTTGCCATGGCAGCCTGAGGACCTGAGTTTAGATCCACAGTACCCAGGCAGATGCCAGTAGGGTGTGGTAGCTTGTAATTCTAGCAATTGGGAGGTGGCCATAAGGGGTCCATGGGCAAACTGGCTAGCAAGACTTGCTGAATCAGTGAGATTCTGGTCCAGGAGAGAGACACTGCCTCAATCGAGTAAGGCACCCAATGTCAACCACTGGCCTCTGTGTGTAAATGCACTCACAACATGAGAACACACGTACACAGATATATCTCCCTGCCCCTCAAAGGGGAGTAAGTACATCACAGCGTGTAGTAAAAAAGAAGTCATAAATCTTGACATGTTATGAGAAGAGGTATCTGTTTTGTTTCTCTGATGCTTGGGTTTGAATTTACATGTGATAGGCAAGCACTCTATGAGTGAACCCCTCCCCACCTCCCAGGCCTGGAAAATCAAATTATAGCATTGGATTGAAGTGAAGAGAAGCCTTAGTAACCTCTCAGAGCTAGGTCCTAGAAAGAAACTGCTAGGAGAAATATTAATGTGTTGTAGTGGTTAGTGGTGATGGCATGAAAGATAAGCTGGGGGGCTGGGACTGGAGAGTTGGCTCAGCAGTTAAAAGCACTTGTTTTGTTAAGACCCAGGTTCAGTTCCCAGCACTCACAAGGCATCTCCTAACGGTCTGTAACTCCAGTTCCAGGGGATCCAAACCCTCTTCTGCCTCCCCCCAAAGCACTAAACATACATGGTGGTGTACAGACATACATACAGACAAAACACTCATTTATACACATATTCTTTGTTTCTTTGTTTTTGTTGTTTTGTGTGTTTTTTTGTTTGTTTTTTGTTTTTTTTTTCCGAGACAGGGTCTCACTATGTGGCTTCAGATCTTTGAACTCGAAATATAGGCCTTAATTTTACAGGGATCTGCTTGCCTCTTCCTCCTTAGTGGGATTAAAGATGTGGGCCACTACCCATCAGCTCATACACATATTCTAAAAATAAATTAAAAAAAAAAAAAAGTAGGGGGCTGAAGAGATGGTTCAGCAGTTAAGAGCACTGTCTGCTTTTCCAGAGGTCCAGGGTTCAATTCCCAGCATCCACATGGCAGCACACAACTGTCTATAACTCCAGTTCCAGAGGACCCCTCACCATCACACAGACACACATGCAGGCAAAACATCAATGCACACAAAATAAATAAATCTTTTTTTTTTTTTTAAAGTACAACATAACCAGATTCCAATGAGTAATAAAAAAAAAATCCACAAATCTTTGGCAGGCAGGGGGTATAATATCTCATTAGGTTGAGAGTTGTTGTAGATTGCCTGTAGCCACAACTTTAATCCTCCACTGTCTTACCTGTAATCACATTGCTTGGGTTGACACAGTAGGATGAAAAGTTCAAGGTCATCTTTAGCTACTTAGTGAGTTTGGAGTCAGCCTGTGAGCCAGGAGACCTTGCCCTTTAAAAAAGAGATAGAGCAAGGGAGACTACTCAGCTGTAAAAGGACCTGCTGCCAAGCCAGAAGACCTGAGTTCAATCCCAGGGATCAGAGGGACCCAAAAGGTGGGAAGGGGGGAGCTGATTCCCCCAAGTTGTCCTTTGACCTCTATGCACAGGCAGTGGCACAGGTGAACACAGAATAAATAAACATGATTAAATTGGGGAGCTGGACAAGGTCTCACTATGTAGCCCAGGCTGTCCTAGAACAGGTCATACAGACCAGGCTGGCCTCAAGCTTAGAGATCTGGCTACCTCTGTCTCCCACATGCTGGGATAGAAGGCACACACTACAATGCCCAGATTAAAAATAATAATAATAAGGTTTTTAAAAGATAAAACTGTGCATGAGCACTGTTACCACTATTTTCTAGATTTTGGTTTCAAGTATTCCCTGATAATCTCTGTCTTCTATAATGAATATCTCTCAACCAGGACAGAAGGGAGGCAAAGGGATCTAGGACATGATTAAAACCTGATTTCTTTGGCTGGAAAAGTTAACTGCTTCCGTATCCTTGCACAATCTGTACAACCTTGTGCCTCTCCCTTGAGGTCATTGTTACAGCTGTTGGTCTCACTTATGAAAAAGCAAACACCTGGGCTGGTGAGACAACTGTGTGGGTAAAGGCACTTGCTGCCAAGCCTGATGATTGGAGCTTGATTCCCTGGACCCCCATGGTGGGAGGAGAGAACTGACCCCTCCATGTTGTCCTCTGACCTCCATTAGAACACTGTGACACATGGGTACTGCATACACACACACACACACACACACACACACACACACACATCACACACACACACACACATCACACACACTACACACACACATCACACACACTACACACACACATCACACACACTACACACATCACACACACTACACACACACATCACACACACTACACATACACACATACACACTACACACACACATCACACACACTATACACACACACACATACACACTACACACACACATACACACTACACACCATACCACACACAGTACACACCACACACACACAGTACACACACACACCACACACACACTCAGTACACCACACACACTACACACACATACACACACATATCACACACACTACACACATACACACCACACACTACACACACACAGGATCTTCTGTTCCCATGGCATTGAGTAAGAGAACTCAGTCTCAAATGGGATGCCTAGATGGCTCAGTGCATGAAGGTTCTTGCTGCCAAGGCTGACAACCTGAGTTCAATACCCAGAACCCACTTGGTGGAAAGGAAGCACTGATTCCACAAGGTTGTCCTCTGATCTTCATACTCCTGCGTACCTTGACTGGACAGTCACAGAGAATAATGAATAAATTATTAGAGTGAATGTTTTAAAAGACCGTCAAGTTGATGGCTCATGCATTAGGATTTTGTGATGGTGGTGAGTTAAAATAGTAATAGACCAACAGCCTGCATACTTACTTACTTGGGTAGTTGACAGGTTACGGTTGAATAACTGAAACCCCCGCCACTCCCTTGTGCTCTTCGGATACAGAAGTTAACAGTTTACCAGCTTACGTCAGTGGAGCCTGTGGGCTGGAAATAGAGCCTTTCTCTGAGTGAGTATCCAAGTAGTGAGTCTGAGTCCAGCAGAGCTCAGTGTGCGATGCAGAGTATTGTGAGCACATATTAAGGTGTTATTAAAGAAAAGACCTAGGGAGATGACTCAGCGGCTCACCTCACTGGCCCATCTTAGTCTGTCCTCTATAACACAGTGACCAAAAGCAGCTTTGGGAGGAAAGGGACTATTTTTGATGAACATCTCCCCATCACTGCCCGTCCTGAAGGGAAGTCAAGGCAGGAGCCTGGAGACAAGAACAGGAACAGGCCATGGGTGAGCGCTGCTTTTGGCTTGCTCTGCAGGGATCTCAGCTGCCTTTCTTACACAATCCAGGACCACCTGCCCAGGGAGGCCTCACCCACAGTGGGCTGGGCCCTCCCACATCAGTCATTAATCATGACAATGACCCAATCGTTCCCTTTTGTCAGGAGACTTTAGCTTGTGTGTCAGGTTGACAAAAAGCAGCCAGTACACCCTCAAAGCTTGAGGAACTGAGATCAAATGCCCAGTACCTTTTGATGAGGTGGTCTCAAGCGCATTTAATCCCAGCGCTCAGGAGGCAGAGGCAGGCAGACCATCTCTACAAATTCAACACCAGCCTGGTCTACTTGGAGTACCCGGCCCGGCGGGACTAGGGAATGGCTTCATGTGTGTCTGTAACGCTAGGGCTATAGGGGCCAGAGACAGAAGAATCACTAGAGTTTGATGGCTCCTTGTTCTCCTGTTTCAGGAGAACAAGGTGGCGATGGATAGAGCATTGTACCTAGCATCCTCCTTTGGCTTCCATAAATGATGTGCACAGACGTGTCTGTGTCCAACATCCTACACACAGCACAAATTAAATTAAAAATTTGTCTTGTAAAGATGAAGAGCATATGTTTTTCATTTTTATTTTATTGTGTGTGGGGGTGTTTTGCCTTCATGTATGTCTGTGTACCACTATGTGTATTCAAGGCCCACAGAGACCAGAAGAGGGCCTCAGAGCCACTGGAACTGGAGCTACAGACAGTTGTGAGCCTCCTTGTGGGGGCTGGGAATCAAACCAGTGCTCCCTGAACGAGCAGTGCTCCCTGGACGAGCAGTGCTCCCTGGACGAGCAGTGCTCCCTGGACGAGCAGCCAGTGCTCTTGCTGAACCATCTCTCCAGCCTCCTGCATTTCTCTTTCCTTTTCTTTTCTTTTCTTTTCTTTTCTTTTCTTTTCTTTTCTTTGTGAGACAGGGTCTCATGTAGCCCAGGCTAACCTCAAACTAGCTGTGTAGCTAAAGGTGGCCTTGAACTTCTGGTCCTCCTCCATCTACCTCTCAACTGGGATTACAGATATGCATTGCCCCGCTATACCCTGCTTATGAGACTTGAGGCTTCAGGCACGATTTCAAGCAACTCTACCAACTGAGCTGCATCCCCGACCCCCAAAGAGCAAATACCACCCTTAGCGATCTGGATAGGTTTTATCTCAAAGGCCATTTTTCTGTTGACTGTATTATAAGCATGGGTGTCTTTTAGAGAGGGAGTCTCCTGGGCTCTGTGCAGAACTGCCAGGGTTCCCATTTAGTCCAATTGGCTGACACAGTGGAGTTGGGCCAAAGCTTAGTTCCTTAAGGTTTGAGGAAGGAAAAAAAAAATCACACTTTATTTATTTTTATGCACATTTGTTGTGATTGTATGTGTATGTGTGTACATGCCTATGTCATGATGTCCAAGTGGAGGTCATCATGGAAGAGGACAACTTCCACCATGTGGGTCCCTGGGTTCATGCTTAGTGGCAGGTACCTTACCCACTGAGCCATCTCAATGGCCAGAATTCCATATTTTGACATTAGCAGATGGCCTTCCCCAACTGAATGCATGAGTTTATATGTTCACATTTCCTTTGTTTAGATAGGGTTTCTCTGTGTAGCCCTGGCTGTCCTGGAACTCTGTAGACCAGGCTGGCCTCGAACTCAAAAGATCTGCCTGCCTCTGCCTTCTGAGTGCTGGGATTAAAGGCGTGCATCACCACCACTTGGCACACTTTTTTGTTGGTTAGTTGGTTGGTTTTTTTGAGATAGGGTTTCTCTGTGTAGCTCTGACTGTACTGGAACTCATGTAGTCCAAGCTGGCCTCGAACTCATGGAGATCCACCTACCTCTGCCTCCTGAGTGCTGGGATTAAAAGCGTGGGCCACCACCACCCAGCTACACACTTTCTTTTTTTTAATGAATCTTTTCTCAGCTGTAGCAATAACCTGCCACATTGGTGTTCCTGAGAGAGCTGCTAGTTTGTGTAGTTTCTAAATTTGCATGCATTTGCATACAGGCTGCCACAAAGTGTAGTTGCCAAATTTGAGCTAGTTTTGATCATTTCGTTTCCTTCCGATCCCTAACTTCTTTCTTTGGCAGTACTGGGGATTGAACTAGAGACCTCATACATAGGAGGCAAGCACTGTACCAGTAAGTTAACAGTCCCAGCCCCCTACTATCTAATTTCTTTAACCAGGATTTAGATGTTTTGGATGTCCCCCAACATACACATATGCTTAAGATTTTTCTTTGTAACCACATGTATTTATTTATTTATGTGGAAGTTATAGGACAGCTGTAGGCATTGGTTCTCTCCTTATACTATGTTGGTCTTGAGGATCCAATTTAGGTCATCAGGCTTGGCAACAAGCACCTTTATCTGCCAAGCCATCTCACAAGCCCTTGTATTGTTTTTGAGACAGGTTCTCACGTAGCCCAGGCTAGCCTCAAACCCCTCTATAACCAAGGGTGGCTTGCTACCTTACAAGTGCTGGGGTTATAAGCATGTGTCACTGGCTTGGTAATAGTTTCATGTGGTCCAAACTGGCCTCTAACTCCCTGTGTATTATGTACTTATAATTTTAATTCTCTTACAGGAGGCTGGACCTGCCTCTTGACATTGTTGCTGAAAAGCATCCATGGAGCTGGTTTGACAGCATGTACATGTAACCCAGCACTTACAAGGCTTAAGCAGCGGGTAGAGTTTAAGGCCAGCCTGGGTAACATATTGGGACCCCAACTCAAGGAAAAAGCATGTACCAAGCGATAACTTAAAGTTTTGTATGTTTGTGTACATACATGCACCTGCACACATACATGTGAGGGCCAGGGGTTAAATTGTGTGCCAAGTGTCTCCCTCCTTGTTTTTTTTGTTTTGTTTAGTTCTGTTTTGTTTTTGTTTTGTAAGACAGGGTCTCTCACTGGCCGAGATCCCGCTGATGAAGTTAGGCTGCCTGAACAGCAAGCAACGGGGAATGGTTTGTCCGCTTCTCTGGTGCTGATTATAGCCGCATTCCAAGCCATCCCGCTCTCTTTATGTGGATTCTGGGGATCGAACTCAGGTCCTTGTGCTTGTTCAGCAAACTCTGTATAGACTGAGCCATTTCCCAGACCTTCTTAAAAGTGCCCGGGTTAAATCGCTTCTGGAAAAAGATGGAAGTCAGTCAGGGTGGCACATGCAGGAAGTCTCAGCACTTGGGAGCAGAAGGCTGCAGGATCAGGAGTTCAAAGTCATCTTTAGCTGTGTAGCAAGTTGAGGTCAGCCTGGCCTACATGGAATTCCTGCCTCAAATATCCCCTTCTGTCCCCCCAAAAAGGAAAAGAAACTAACTTTAATGATACTTTTATTTTTGCCAAAGCAAGCCATGCTTCTGTGACCGTGGCTGTTGGGTCCTTATTTAATACTTAAGGTCTCACTAATAGATCCTTTTTAAAAACGTGATTTATTTTTATTTTATTTGCATCAGTGTTTTGCCTGCGTGTCTGTCTGTGTGAGGGTGTCAGATCTTGGAGTTACAGACAGTTGTGAGCTGCCATGTCAGTGCTAAGAATTGAACCCGGATCCTCTGGAAGAGCAGTCAGTACTCTTAACCGCTGAGCCGTCTCTCCAGCCCCTTGACAGATACTTTTTACTCTTGCCCAGCTTTACTTCCACAGTGAGAGCGAGACTCCAACAGGGGCAGGGCTCCAGGCAGGCTCTGATGTTTCCGGAAGTCCCCCCTGCCATGTGCCTCGGTTTCCCTGCCTGGCTTTCCAGATGTGGTTCCTAGATGAGGCGCCCTGTCTCTGGAAGGCAGGTGTAGCTGGCTGGGCCATCCTTCAGTACTTTTCCATCTGTTTGAATTGGAAAGTACACATGTACCTTGCCCTGTTTATTTCCTTTTCTCTCTCCCCTCCCTTGCCTCTCGTAGCCACCTTCACTGGGCAGAGGTAAATGACAGAGTGTCGTGTAATACTGATTTCGGGTTCATATATGAGGGTGTGGCTCCATGCTGGTGTTATTCCTCAGGGAGTCTTCACCTACTTTTGTTTTTTTCTGGTTTTGTGTTCCAGACACTGTCCTGGAACTCACAGAGATCCACCTGCCTCTGCGTCCCTGGTGCTAAGAGTAAAGGCCCCAGTCCTGTTACACTTTAACACTTTAACACTACTTCTCCCTCTGGCCTCTGGCCTGGAGCTTACCCGTCATGCCTGGGGCTTTTTTTTTTTTTTTTTTTTTTTGAGACAGGGTTTCCCAATGCAGCCCTGACTGTCCTGTGACTCACTCTGTAGACCAGGCTGGCCTTGAACTCAGAGATCCACCTGCTTCTGCCTGTACTGAGTGCTGGGGTAAAGGTGTCCACCACCATGCCTGTCAGCCTGGCTTTGGTTCTGGACATCAAACTCAGATCCTTGAGCTTTGAAGTAAATCACTATCCCAAAGACTGTGATTTCTTCATTTTATATTAGAGGTCCATTAATAACTTGAAAAGCCTCTAAAGAAGTAATTTTAAAAAAAAAAGTGACAGAAGCCAGGTACTCGCCAGGCATCATAGCATAGGTCTGTAACCTAGCACTGAGAAAGGGTGATTTGGAAACTCAAGGCTAGCCTGGGCTACACAGACCCAATCTCAAAAAGCAAAAGAAGGGCCAGTAAGATAGCCCATGAGGTAGAGGCATTGCCACCAAGCCTGATGCCCTGAGTTCAATCCCGAGGCTCCACGTAGTGGAAGAGAGAAGTGACCCCCGGAAGTTGTCCTCTGACCTCCTCACCCATGCTCTGTGTGGCACACATGTCCCTGCACACATAGACACACAAATAAATAAGGGAGCCTTCGAGATGGGCCCGTGGGTAAAGGTACTTGCTGGATGGATAGACAGACAGACAGACAGACAGACTGACTGACTGACTGACTGGTGGCACACACCTATAATCCCAGCACTTGGGAGGGGAGGAAAGAAAATAGAGGTGGTAAACAGAAACAGGAGGAAAATGTGTAAAGGCTTGAGAGCGGAGAGGAGAACAGCCAGCGGAGCTGTCAGGCAGGCACTGCACTCTGCACAACAGAAGTGTTGTTTACTTTCACAGTTGAGCAAGGGTGAGTGAAGTGGATTGAAGCAGAATTAGATAGGAAGAGACTTTTAAATTAGTGAAATTGACCGTGGAGCAGGGTGAAGGGGGACCTTCCTCAGGACTGGTGAAACCCGTGGCAGAGACTTGTTGGCATGTGTCAGAGAAGATGGCTCAGTGGGGAAAGGCATCCACCCGTCATCCACACGCAAGCCTGAGGACCTGAGTTCAATTCCCAGGAGCCCCTTGGTAGAAGGTGAGAACTGAGTCCTGCCAAATCGCCGTCTGACCTCCCCACTCAGGCTGTGGCATGGACACAGGTCACACAAATCAATGAAAAGGGCTCATTTATTTGCTTTGTATTACAAAAGAGCTACACAGGTTTAGCTGTCCCTTGGTCACAGCAGCAGAGTGGAGCTGCTAACAGTTAAGAAAGCCAGATTCAGGGTGTTGAGTCTGAACACAAACATTCAGAGGAAAGGAATTCCCAAGTTTGAATTTGGCACCGATGAGAGGCAACGTTCGATGCTGGGTGGGACTGGGTTTTTTCCACTGTTGACCTGGCAGAACCTTCTAATCTCAGCCTCCCAGCAGCAGGTTTGATGCTCTCATGGATGGAGAGCGAAACAGAAATATAGGCCAGCATGAGGGCGATGAGGTGTGGTAAGGTGGGGATACTTGTGTCCTTAATAAAATCAAAGGGGAGGAGAGAGAGGCAGGGAGAGGCCTGGGAAGGCTCTGGTGTCTGGACATGCATGAAGTTGCCTTTGCAGGGGACTTTGAAGAATTTTCAATGCTATTAGGAGCCTGGTTATAAAAAGAAAGTAGGGGCTGGGCGTGTGGCCGTGTGTTGGTGGGATGCTTGCCTAGCGTGCAGGAAGATGCTGGTTGGTCACCAGTAGCTCAGACATTGGGCATGGTGGTGCACAGGTATAATCCCACCACTGGGGAGGCGACAGCGCTAGTTCAAGGTCCAGCCTGAGCTACGCGCTTCAACAGGAGTAGGGAGAGAGAAGGACAAAAGGTGACAATGACACTGGCTTAAGGCTTGTGCCATAGTAATCAGTTTGCTCTCTACTGCTTCCCCCTGGGGCTGCAGAGATGCTCTGTGGGTAAGAGCTCTGAGTTCCGACCCCCAGCATCCATGTACAGTAGGGATGTGGGAGTTGCAGGCAGGGGTATTGCTGGGACTTGCTGGCTGCCAGCCTTGCTCCAGGTTCAGCCTCTGGGTAGAAAGGCAGGAAGTGACAGAGCAGGACTCTGTCTTTCTCTAACCAACCCTCCCCACCCCCCACCTTTGGCCATGCATGAACACACTGCACGCACATTGATTAACTAATTTAAAATTATTGCCCAATTCAGGCTGGGCAAGGAAATTTAATCTCTGAGTCTGTCTGGCACGGGTTTGCCATCACAGGAGGGCAGTACCTCCTCCTAATTTGGGGTTGAGGGGCCGGGGAGATCCTAAGTTTTGTTGGGGACACTGGGTGTGAGCCAGAGGGTTGGGTCTGTTTCATTCCTGGCCAGTGAGTCACCTCTGGCCCATCACATGACCCTGGCCTGGGCCCAACTAAACACAAAACACCTAGGCCAGCTCTCTCAGCTGCTGGCAGGAGAGGGCCCTGTTTCTACATCTGTGTTCTCAGCCAGCAGTGGCCTCTGTATGATCCAGAGAGACACAGTCTGACTCATAGGCCCTCTTCCCGAGCTGCAGCCTCCTGGTGGAGCGTTCTCCCCCCCCCCAAACTGACTGACTGTGGTTATTCATAATCCAGTCCCCAGGAACCAAGGTCAGAGCTGTGCTCCCCGTACTGTACTACAGAAACATCCTGTTCCTTCTCAGCCTTTCTTCATCCTGTCATACGCCTCCCCTCCCCAGACACTCCTGTCCAAGCGCGGGCAGGTCTACTGTTCTTTGTCATCCATTTTTGATTGATGCCTGCCTGAGGCCCGCCTCCTCCTCCTTCCCCTCCTCCCCTTCCCCCTAACAAGGAAGGGCCTTTATGTTTACAACTGCTAACAGTTCCTGGTTGTCCTTTCAGGAAATGTCAGTGACCTTCTAATGATAGGCTTAAAATCTGTTTTTCTAATGTAAACATAATACATTTCACCATTCCCATGACCTGACCGTTCTCTTCCTTCCTCACTGCTAACATCCTGAATCGAGGTCTCGTTAATCCATCGGTGTCGGACTGGCTGGTATCTATTGCAGTGAAAAGTGCTCTTGGATAGGCTCCTTGCGTCCCCATCCTTGGGTTTTGTTTGATTGGTTGGGATTTTGGTAGTGAGGAGTGGAACCCAAGGCTTTAAATGTTAGGCCACTGAGCTACATCACTAAAGTGTGTGTGTGTGTGTGTGTGTGTGTGTGTGTGTGTGTGTGTGTGTGTGTGTCTGTCTGTCTGTCTGTCTGTCTGTCTGTCTGTCTGAGTGCACATGTGCACATGCATACGGGAACATGTGCACAGGAGTGTATTTGTGCATGTGTGAGGATACCTGCACGTGTACATACTTGTGTGGAGGCCCCTGGTCAACCTTGAGTGTTGTCCTCAGGTGCTGTCCACCTTGTCTTTTGACGGAGCCTCAGTGGGACCTAAGGCTCGCAGTTTGCCCGAGCTGGCTGGCTGACAAGCCATGGGGATCCACCTGCCCCTACCTCCCAGCCCTGCAGTTACAAGCGTGTACCGCAGTGCCTGCTCCTTCGAATCAAACTCCAAATCTCAGGTTCTCACAGCAAGCACTGTACAGGTTGAACTACCTCCCTGATGTCTTTTCCCAGTCTTGTTTCAAGGCAGGGTCTCACCCAGTTGCCTAGGTTGGCCTTGAACTGTGTAGCCAAAGCTGTCCTAGAACTTACAACTCTCCTGCTTCGGCCTCCCAAGTGCTGAGATTACAGGCCTATGCCATGATGATGAATTCCTGGGGTCACTGGATACACTTGGTGGTCGGTCTCAGACCTTTAATTTTTGTAGCCCTCCAAGTCCTCATTATAATGCCTTATACTTTGGCAAAGTAAGGACCTGTTAGTGGCCTGGTGTGGTGGTGCAGGCTGGTAATCTCAGGAATCAAGTGGTAGAGGCAGGGAGAGGAAGGGTTCTACGCCAACCTGGACTCCATGAAGAAATCTTGTCTAAGAAACAAAAGGAAAAATAGGCCTGGGGTGTGGCTCGGTTTGTGGAGTACTGGCCTGGCAGGCAGGAAGGCTTGGGTTCTGTCGCCAGCACACATAAAGCACACCCTGGCAGTGCGTGCAAACCTGCAGGCCTAGCACTGGGAGGTGGAAGGAGGACGATCAGAAGTTCAAGGCCATCCTCAACTACAAATTGAGTTGGAGGCCAACCTGGGCTACAAGACAACCTTCCTAAAAAGACAAACAGGAAGGACTTAGTAGTGGAGGGGCAAAGGAGAGGATCTAACAGTAGATGGACAGCAAGGTGGACACGGGCTGGAGTGCGGAAGACTTGATGCTCTGAACGGGGAGAATCTAGAGGCTAAGCAGGGGAAACAATAGAAAGGGTTTATTAAAAGCTGGCTGGAATGGCTGGGACATAGCTCAGTTGGTAGGGTGTTCATGGACCATGCCGAAAGCCCCAGGTTCGACCCCCAGCACACACAGAAAGGGACGTGGTCTCTACCACTTGTAATCCCAGCACTTGGGGAGTGGAGGCAGTGGGATTAGGAGCTCAAGATCATCCTTAACCACATAGCAAGTTCAAGGCCAACCTGGTCTCAAATAGACCCTGTCTCAAAAATAACGAAGGGAAGAAGCAGGCTGACTCAAATTAAAAACCAAACCAAATGGAGTCATTACTGAACACGCTCAGAGGGACCTGGACTACCTGGGAAACGCGATCCCAGCAGACTTCAGGGCAGATCCTGTTTAAGAGCTATTGTTTGCTCCAGGACCCAAGCTCTGCTGTCTGGTTCCCTCTCATCTTTCCTTGGATGTCATCCTCTTGGATACTGCTTGTCATTTTATAAGGACATTTGGAGAGCCCTTACTCAAAAGTCTAGCAGCAGAATGACTGGAAGTGACCTGGCCTGCAGCCTCCTGTGTCCCAGCCTTTGCTAAAATTCCCTTAATGAGCACTTCATCACCCAGGAGCAGCCACCCTTCTCTGTTCCCTCTGTGGCTTGGCATCTGCCTCTCTCCACACTCTGCCATCACTTTTGCTGGCGCATTCACTGTCATTCTTCCAAACTTGGCAGGGATACCCCAACTGTGAATGTAGGTATATAGTCCTCAGTTAAATCTTGATTGTATTATTTTACATGTGTGGGCTTTTTGCCTGTATGAATGTCTGTGTACCATCTGGGCACAGTGCTATCTGAGGCCAGAAGAAGGCACCAGACCCCCTGGAACTGGAGTTACAGATGGTTGTGACCCATCGTGTGGTTCCTGAGAATTCATCTCAGGCCCTCTGCAAGCGCAGCCAATACTCTAGACTACTGAGCCGTCTCTCCAGCCCCGTGTTTTCATCCATTCATTTTTTTGAGACAGGATCTCATATTCCTGGCTAGCCTTGAACTGGCTTATAGAACCAAGGATGGCCTCCTCCACCTCCAGAGCTGTGGTGATTGCAGGTATCTGCCACCACACCCAGTTTATGCAGGCAGGCCTTCATGAAGCAGTTACAGTCCCGGAACAGGAACCGGAACCTACCCAGTGTCTCAGAGCCACAGAGGCCTCAGCAGCAGCAGACGCTCCTCTGTGCATCTGTGGTCTCTCATCTCTTGGTCTCATTTATTTGTTTGGGCTTGGCTGGATTTTAAAGTATAAAGCAAGGAGGACCTGAGGGCTGGGGAGATGGCTCAGTGGGTAAAGGCACTTGTCACCAAGCCTAATGACCTGAATTGGAGCCACATGACGGAAGGAGAGAACCGAGTCCTGAATGTTGTCCTCTGACCACCACTCATGCACCATGTAATGTGCACACAATCAATAAGTAAATAAATAAATTTAAGAAAGGGGAACCCATGAAGCCCCCACCTAGCTGAGCGCAATACACACACACACACACACACACACACACACACACACACACACGTTTCCCATTAGAACTCCTCACCAGAAGGCCAAGGGAATAGGGCTAAGAAATCTTTCTTTTCTCTTGGAATCCACAGGGAGTCTGTGGGTAGACCTGGCTCCCCAGGGACTTAAGAGCCAGCACGGCTGTGAGCCCGTGTCTTTCTATCTCAAGGTTGAACTTGACTTCTTCCTGCTTCATTAAAAGATCTTGGAGGAAGAAAGCCTAGGGTATTTCTTTGTCCAGATGCAGCTTCCTGAAAGGGGGTGGGGGTGGGGAGGGCTGTTCACCCACCCACAGCTCCATCCTTCTGTTAAGGGAGCGAGGCAGCTGGCTTCCAGATTCCCACTCTGCTGACAGGAGCCTATCTCTTGTGGTTGTCATCAGCATTAGTCAAGGGCTCCCTTTCTACCATATCTCGTGCTCGGGGGAGAGGGGGGAGTCCACGGGACCTCAGGATGTCCCACCATGGATCAAGAATAACAGCAGGAAATGGGATGTGGCCAGTGTCTCAGCTCCCAGAAGTCACCCCTCAGCCTACATACAGGCTGAGGCAGTCAAGAGGAGGTGTCCGGATTACAGGTTCTGCCTCCTTCTCCAGAGTCACTGACAGGGTCACAAATGAGACAAATGTGTCTCATTTGAAGTCTACCGGATATTCTCATTTACATGCCCCCCACCCCGATATTAGGAATTAGCTTTTGGTAGGAATTTTTAAATTTTTAATTGCGTTTATTTACTTAGTGTATGGACACAAGTGCCACAGTGCAAATGGAGGTCAGATGAGAATTTGCAGGAATCATCTCCCTCCGTGTGAGTGTGTGTGTGTGTGTGTGTGTGTGTGTGTGTGTGTGAGAGAGAGAGAGAGAGAGAGAGAGAGAGAGAGAGAGAGAGAGAGAGAGAGAGAGAGAGAGAGAGAGAGAGAGAGAGAGAGAGAGAGAGTGTGTGTGTGTGTGTGTGTGTGTGTCTTGGATCTTCAGGTCAGCAAGCTCCTATACCCACTAAACCATCTTGCTGGCCCTTGGCAGGACTTTAATGTTGTTGTATGGTGTCCCCTGTTTTCCCCTCCCCCTGTATTAGAGATAGAACCCAGGGCCTTGTGTATGATGAACCAACCAATTTTCTCTCTCTCTTTTTTTAAGATTTATTTATTATACATAGTGTTCTGTCTGCAGTATGCCTGCAAGCCAGAAGAGGGCACCAGATCTCATTATAGTTGTGAGCCACCATGTGGTTGCTGAGAATTGAACTCAGGACCTCTGGAAGAATAGCCAGTGTTCTTAACCTCTGAGCCATCTCTCCATCCCAAGCCAACTGATTTTTAACTGATAAACCATACTCCTAGCCCCTCACTGGGGGATTCTAGGCAGGGGCTCTACCCCTGAGCCACACCCCCAGACCTGGGATGGGGTCCTAACGGAGACTATCTTATGTGCTATTGTTTTATTTTTCCTTCTTCACTCACTACATACGTGCACTGCTGTGGCTCACCTCTCTATCTCTGCCCTACAGGAGAGGTCTGAACCCCCCACATCGAGTCAAGTCTATCTCTATGACAACTTTCACTGAGCCTGAAGTCCTGTTTCTCCAGTCTCGTGGAAATGAGGTGAGCAGCCACCACTGAGGGAGGAGGTAGCAGGCTGCAGCCATGCCACTTGCTAGCAATACTTTGCCTCAAGATGGTCGGAAAGCCCAATGGTTTCCTTTGCATGTATTTTTTTATTTATTTTAATTTTTCATTATTTATTTTCTTTTTGGGGGTGGGGTTTCAAGACAGGGTTTCTCTGTAATGTTTTGGAGCCTGTCCAGGAGCTTGCTCTGTAGACCAGGCTGGCCTCAAACTCACAGAGATCCACCTGCCTCTGCCTCCCTAGTGCTGGGATTAAAGGCATACGCCACCAACGTATTATTTTATTTTTATTTTAATTATTTAAATTATTTTATTTTATTTTTGCTTTTATCTATTTAGAGTGTGTCTGTCTGTTGTAGAGGGAGGACAAGGTCCTCTGCTTTCACCATCTGGGTCCCAGGGATTCAGCTCAGGTCATGAGTTTATCTTACCAGCCCCCAACAGTTTCCTTTGGGATGAATTTCCTATTTTTAGTATGTGCTATCACTTACTTTATGTATGTTGTTTATTTACGTAAGGCCTGACCTATTATTGGCTTATAAACTGGTGGGCAAGGATTCTGTCTGAGTTGTAGTTGCAGCCAGATCCCCACTGTAGCCAGGCTCAGTAGATGTGTTGCCTTTGAAGACATTGACCGGAAGTCATTCGTCAGAGGTCCTGACGGCGCCATTCACATTTCAGCCACTACTCTGTTCCCATCCCTTCAGGTCTGCCGCAAGATCTGGCTGGGCCTGTTTGATGCTCGGACATCGTTGATACCAGATTCCAGGGACCCTCAGAAAGTGAAGGAGTTTCTCCAAGAAAAATACGAGAAAAAAAGATGGTAAGGGGGAGAAAGGAGATGTGTCCAAGGCACATGGTTTCGCAGTTCCATATCCAGAGCGTTGCTGGCATTTCTCTAAGAGCAGGCTTTGACTCTGTCTTTTCCTCACCCCAACTCCCAGACTCAATTTGTGTTAAATGCTGACCTCAAAATCACAGATCAAAACTGGGCATATTGGCCCATGCCTGTCATCCCAGTTCTCAGAAGACTGAGGCCGGAGGATCAGAAATTCAAGTTCACAGCTAGGCAGTGGTGGCATACACTTTTAGTCTCAGTACTCAGGAGGCAGAGGCAGGTGAATCTCTGAGTTCAAGGCCAGCCTGGTTTACAGAGCTAATTCCAGGACAGCTAGAGCTACTCAAAGAAATACTGTCTCAAAAGGAAGAAAGAAAGAAAGAAAGAAAGGAAGAAAGAAAGAAAGAAAGAAAGAGAGAAAGAGAGAAAGAGAGAAAGAAAGAAATTCAAGGTCATCTTTGGCTACTTTGTGAGCTCTGGGCAAGCCTGGGCTACACGAGACCCTGTCTCAAAATAATGAAATAACAAATTGACATGAAAGAAGGATTTGCTGTGTACATCACTAACCCTGCAGTTCTGTCTGTTTGAGATATGTAGTCCAGGCTAACCCCCAGCTCCCTGCATATCAAAGGATGACCTTGAACTTGAGAATCTCCTGCTGTTGCCTTCTGAGGATTGAGATATGTGTGTTCACCACCACACCTGGCTTAGATAGTGTTGAGAATCAAACCTGGACTTCATGCACGTTTGGCTGGTGCTCTACCCACTGATCCAGATCCCTAGCCCTGACCCTGCAGATTCCATGTCCTCTCTGTCGGGGAATGGTTGTATCAAGGAGGCATGTCTGTCCATGTCACCTACTTTCTACAGCTCAGTGGATACTGTATACACACATGTGCATGTGTGTGCCATGGCACTTGTGGGGAGGTCAGAGGACAGCTCTGTGGAGCAGGCTCTCCTTCCAGATGGGTCTCGGATTGAACTCAGGTCGTCACGCTTGGCAGCAAGCACCTTAACCCACTGAGCCAAATCCCCAGCCCTCCATTTCAGTTTTTGAGGCAGCGTCTTTCATTGAACTTGGCCCTTGCCAGTTTAGCTAGACTAACTGCTGGTGAGCACCTGGGACCTCGAGCTGGAGTTACAGGTATACTTGTCACCAGGCCTAACCTTACGTGGATGCTGCGGGTCTGAACTCAAGTGCTCACGGTTCTACACTGAGCACTTTACCCACTGAGTCTGAGACCACTTCCTTGGAGCGTCCTAGCTTTAAGATGCTTCCAGAATAAGGGTTGTATACAGGGAGGGATTCTCCTCCAGCAGGAGGTCAGGACAGGCTGAGGTCCATGTTGAACAAGGTATGGACTTGCTCTCTATGTAACTGAGAGGGAGAAATAAGGAAATCTGGAAATGCAGCCGGTTATCCTAGCTACTCCAGAGGCTAAGGGAGGAGGAGGGGGAGTTCAGGGCCAGCCTGGGCAACTTAATGAGACCCTGTCTCAAAGTGCAGAAAGGGCTTCTGTGTAACCTGTGAGAGATACTGGCTTCAATCCCTAGCACTAAGAGACTAAGAGAGAGTCAGTCAGGGAGAGACCCAGAAAGTTAAAGGGGTCTCTAGAAGGAAGTTGGAGGGGCTGGAGGGATGGCTTAACAGTTAAGAGCACTGCCTGCTCTTCCAGAGGACCTGAGTTCAATTCCCAGCTTCCACATGGTGGCTCACAACCATCTATAATGAGATCTGGTGCCCTCTTTTGGTGTATATGCAGATAGAGCGAGCACTCATATAAATAAAGGAATAAACCTCTTTTAGAAAAGGAAAAGGAAGTTAGAAGATAAGAAAACTGCTCCATCCAGATCATTGTGTGTGATTTGTTTTGTTTCTTTATTTTATTTTATGTGCATTGATATTTTGCCTACATGTATATCTGTGTGAAGGTGTCAGAACTCCTGGAGCTGGAGATACAGACAGCTGTGAGCTGCCATGTGGGTTCTGGGAATTGAATTCAGGACCTCTGAAGAGCAGCCAATGCTCTTAACCACTGAGCCATCTCTCCAGCCCCCTGTGTGTGATTTCTTAAAATCAAGATGACTTGAGATGTCAATAGAGGAAGGAGAGAAATCATTTTTTGGTTTTTTGTTTTTGTTTTTGTTTTTGGGGGGGGGTTTGGTTTGTTTTTTAAGCCAGGGTTCATTTGTGTAGACTTGGACATGCTGGAACTCACTTGTAGACGTGGCTGGCCCTAAATGCAGAGGTCTTCCTGCCTCTGCCTCCATGGTACTGGCATTAAAGGCGTGCAACACCACCTGGTAAAATCTGTTATTTTGTACAATTAATGTATGATAATTAAAAAATTCTTAAAAGAATCTAGATGTGGTGGTACAGGCCTTTAATTCAAGCACTTGGGAGGCAGAGGCAGACAGAGCTCTGTGAGTTTGAAGCTAGACTGTCTTCCAGGACAGTCAAGGTTACATATTAAAACCCTGTCTTGAAAAAAAAATACTTAAAAAAGTAGAAAATAACCACAACCCAGAGAAACCTGAAGGAAATATTCATCAAAATCTGGGCATGGTAGTACACACCTGGAATCTGAGCACTCTGGAATTCAAGCAGGAGGATCACGTAAGTCATTTATGAGTATTTAGTAACAATGTCTCAAAACGTCATAACAGTGATGGCAAGAAAGCTTAGCAGGTAAAGGCACCTGATGACCCACCTACCTGAATTCAGTCCAGAGACTCACACGGTGGAATGAGACAGCTTGTCCTCTGACCTTCAATGGCACACATGCCTGTACACCTGTGCTTGCACATGTGGCAGGTACACACACACAGACACACACACACACACACATACAATAATAATAATAATAATAGTTGTTATTATTATTATTATAAGAAGAAGAAGAAACTTTAACATAAAGTAAAGAAAGGTGCATCAAGATACCCAATGGGCAGCTGGGTATGGTAGATCCTGTCCAAGTGGTCTGGGAGTGTGGCTCAGTGGTGGAGCCCCTGCCTAGAATCCCCAGCGAGGGGCTGGAGTATGGCTCAGTAGTAGAGCCCCTGCCTAGAATCCCCCAGTGAGGAGCTGGGATGTGGCTCAGTGGTAGAGTACTTACCTTGCATGCACAAATCCCATATTTCAAGAGGAAAGGCACACTCAAGAGAACATTGTTAGATTCTTTTTATGCACAAAAAGAACTGATAAAGCAACAATAAAAACTCTGACCCTGTAACTTTGTTTTCTCAGCCACCTCAGCTAAGCACAGTCCTAGGTTTTCTCTCTTTGACAGCATAACTGTTCTTTCTCACAGGTACGTCCCCCCGGAGCAGGTCAAAGGACCATCTTACAGCAAAGGCAGTGCCTCCACCCCTGTCCAGGGCTCTGTCCCAGAAGGGAAGCCCGTGCGGACACTTCTGGGAGACCCTGTGCCATCTCTCCCTGATGCTGCTTCCTCTTCGAGCCAGGTGACCCTCCGACCTGATCCTCCCATTCCCACTGAGATTTGGTTTAGATTGATGACGTCACTTTCCTACATCAGGTCTCCTGGATTTAGCAGACCCACAGTCCAGGAGCTGGAAGTTGATTCTCAGCCCTGCTGCTTCCTCTAGCTTGCATCTGGTTTCTGGGACCCCAGCAGGAAGTGGTACCTAATGGCCTCAGTCCTGACCCTCCCTTCCGAGGATCTAGGACAGTGCTTCCTGTATCCAGCAAAGATGCAGAAGTGAGAACTCCTAGACACAGTGCAGCACGTTGCCATGCATCTTAGGTCTACCTCTACGTGCTCTCAGAGACCTGATTCTTGGGGCCAATGTTCTGAGAAAGGATTAGCTGAGTTACATGAGGTGCTTAGAGTTCCGGGGGACCCAACACACTCTTCCACAGGCACCAGCTACACACATGGTATACATGTAAAAATGCAGACAAAACACCCATACATATAAAACTAAAAGGAAGAGAGCCAGGTGGTGGTGGCACACGCCTTTAATCCCAGCACTCGGGAGGCAGAGGCAGGTGGATCTCTGTGAGTTTGAGGGCAGCCTGGTCTACAGAGCGAGTGCCAAGACAGCTAGGGCTACACAAAGAAACCCCGTCTGGAAAAACAACAAAAGCAAAAAGAAGAAAAGAAGAAGAAGAAGAAGAAAAAGAGGCACTTAGGTGACTTCTTCATGAGAAGCCTCTCAGCCAAGGGGACCAACTTAGTTTGCCTTCTCTCTGCTTACCTGGGGGCAGCCTGGGAAGCGCTGGTGGGGCCCGGGTCATGGCTGGGATTCTGACTCTCACACACAATTCTTTCCCAAGTCTGCCAACCAGTCTCAGGCTCGTACAGCCCAGGCCAGGAGCTCCCAGCCGGCCACCAAGAAAGCCAGCACTGACCTGCTGGCCGATATTGGCGGAGACCCCTTTGCCGCTCCCCAGGTGGCACCAGCCTTTGCCGCATTCCCAGCTTTTGGAGGTAAGGGCCACCTGTATATGTCTGCACCATATATACTGCAAAGACATTAAGTCCATTGGGGCCTGACTCATCTATGTGGCTGGCAGGACAGGGGTCAAGGGACAGCATGACCTGTAATTCGGGGTTTAGCCATAAAGCATATCAGTGGGGGCTCCCAGCACCTCCTTTAGCAGAGGTGCCAAAGAACCCATTTGGCTGCTTTATCTCTGCTAAGCTGGGAAGAAGGGAGCTGAGTGTAGTCACAGTGAGGGCGGGCTTTGAGGTCTCCCGTGCTCAGGCTGGGAAGTAGGGAGCTGGGTCTCCCGTGCTCAGGCTATTTCCAGTGAGCCCACTCCCTGTTGCCTTCTGATTAAGATGGAGCCAGTACTGTGTCTGCCTGCACATCACCATGTTTCCTGCCATGATGTAATGGACTGAGCCTCTAAACTCTAAGCCACCACCTCAGTTAAATGTTTTCCTTTGTAAGGGTTGCCGTGCGTGCTCATGATGTCTCTTCACAGCAATAGAGACCCTAAGACACCAACACATCTGGCTGTGTATGCATTTCCTTCACGCAGACTTTGTATCCCCCCACCTACAGGCCAGACTCCTTCCCATGGAGGCTTCGCCAACTTCGATGCCTTCAGCGGTAGCCCTGGCACTTCCGCCTTTGGAAGCCTCCCTCCATCGGTCCAAGCCCCCTTCCAGGCCCAGCCAGCCCCTGCAGGTAAACTGCCTCATCCTTTTCTTGCTTCTCTGTCAGCATCAACCATCCACTTCCATGCATCACCCTCCTCCCTTCCTTCACATCCCCGTTGACTATAAAGGAGGCATAAAAACTGCTTCTCCCAGAAGGGTAGTAAGTGTGGGGGCTGCCACTCATGGGCAGAGGGCACTGTGGCTCTATTTTTTCACATAAGGAGAATTGCTACAATGTCGGCACAAGTTCTACCCAAGACAATTTTCTTCCTTCTTTCTGTTCTGTTCTTTTCTTTTTTTCTTTTTCTTTTCTTTTCTGTTTCTTTTTCTTTTTTCTTTTTTTTCTTTTTTTTTTTTTTTATGTCAGCACAGGTTCTACCCAAGACAATTTTCTTCCTTCTTTCTGTTCTTTTCTTTTTTTCTTTTTCTTTTGTTTTCTGTTTCTTTCTTTTTTTCTTTTTTCTTTTTTCTTTTTTTTTTTTTTTTTTGCCCCAAGACAGGGCTTTTCTATATTGCTTTGGAGCCTGTCCTGGAACAACAATTTTCTTTCTTATTTTTTAAAAATACTTCATTTTACATATTTGCATGTGTGCATGCACACTCAGACAGGTCCATGATTGCCATGGCAGTCATGTAGAGGTCACATGACAACTTCCATGAGTACTCCTGGGGACCAAACTCAGATCTTCAGATTTGAATAGCAAGTGTCTTTAGCTGCTAAGCCATCTTACTGCTCCTCCAACCCAGGCAGAAATTTTCTGACTGAAAATTCTGGAGACCCGAGTCCTATAAAAATGTGTGCATCCTGTTCTTATTGTCTTCAATATCCTGCTCCAAAGAGTCAAGTGGCTAGGTCAAGTTCAAGGTAATCCCCAGACATCCACACCCAAACTTTCCAAGATCAAAGACCTTTAAAACCAAGGGTTGTGTTTTTAGGAATCACAGGAGACTCTGGGTGCCTTTCAAGCCTCCAGTTCTTTCCAAAGCCCCCAGACATGGGTCTCCATAGCCCTAAGGCTGCCTTCTTCCTGTGGCTGTTCTGACACCAGGATTTGGCAGCTGAAGGGCTGTAGAGACCAGATGTCTAGGGACAAGCCAGTGACTCACTCTCTCCTTTCCTCCTTTGCCCTCCCTTCCCTTCTCCACCCTCACTGGCAGCCAATCGGATGCTTACTGGAAGTTACAGCTTTGGTGAGTTCTCTGCAGCCCTCAGCCTACTCAAGGTCCTCTGAAGTCTTTAAAAATGTAGCCGGGTGGTGATGGCACACACCTTTAATCCCAGGACTCGGGAAGCAGAGGCAGGCAGATCTTTGTGAGTTCAAGGCCAATCTGGTCTACAGAGTTGGTACCAGGCCAACAAGGGCTACTTAGTGGAACCCTGTCTCAAAAATAAATTTAAAAAGGTAGCCAAGGTATGACAAAGTGTGTAATTAGAATGTTTGAAAGTTCTATCACCAGAATGAAAAAAGTATAGCATTATAAAACTGATTATGTAATTGTGCAACACAGAATGGCAGAACTAAGACTTCCTGACTCTGCCCTTAGCATCCACACAGTGTCACTCAGAACTGCAGGGCTGCTTTGCTTTGTTTTTGATTGATTGATTGATTGATTGATTGATTGATTGATTGATTGATTGATTTTGTGGTACTGGAAATTGAACATCAGTCTCAAGCAATCATTCTACCCTGAGCCACTCCTACTCTGTTCTACTCCGAAGCCACACCCAGCCCCTCACTGGGGGATTCTAGGCAGGAGCTCTACCACTGAGCCACACCCCAGCCCCTCACTGGGGGGGTTCTAGGCAGGTGCTCTAACACTGAGTCATGCTCCAAGGTACTTGCTGGGGAATGTAGTAAAGCACTTTACTGCTGAATTATATCCCTCATCATTCTTAGTTCGAAACAAAATCTAAGTTGTCTATACTGGCCTTGAACTTTCAGTCTACTGATACAAGTTAAAATCCAGACTGACAAGATTGCCTGTTGGTTAGACATGCACGCTGCCTGCCAATCCTGACCATCACAGTTCAATCCCGGGAACTGGTGGAAGAAAAGAACCAGCTGAGGAAAGTTGTCCTCAGGGCTTCACCTGGCACCATGCCAGGTTATTAGTCTAATAACCATATAATAAGCTATACATGTAATAAACTAATAAACATATACATGTAAAAAGACTATTAAACATACACATGTAAAAAGAAATGTATGTTAACACCCATACAGAGATTTCCATAACTGGCAAGAACAGACTACTAGACATAATGAGAATTTTTTGTTTTGTTTTTCTTTTTCTTTCTTTTCTTTCTTTTTTCTCCCAAACAGGGTTTTTCTGTGTAGCCCTGGCTGTCCTGGAACTTACTCTGTAGACCAGGCTGGCCTAAAACTCAGAGATCCACCTGCCTCTGCGTCCTGAGTGCTGGGATTAAAGGTGTGTGCCACTGCCCAACCTAACATAATAAGAATTTAGTAAACCAAGAAAGTAGGAGCCTGCAGTCTCTCCCTCATGAGATTAATGGGCAGGGTGTATAAGGGAACGAGCTGGGGGTGACCTGAAAACTATTTAGCAAGTTCACTCTAAAATAGAAGTAGGACTTTGACCAGCTGACAGACTATCCTTCCGAATATATTTTTCCCTTAATAATTTTTATTATTATTATAAATCTTTATGCGCATTGGTGTTTTGCCTGCCTGTATGTCAGATCCCCTAGGCTGGAATTACTAACAGTTGTGAGCTGCCATGTGGGTGTTAGGAATTGAACCCAGGACCTCTGGAAAAGCAAGCGGTACTCTTAACCGCTGAGCCATCTCTCCGCCCCACCCTCCGTTTTTTCAAGATTTATTTTATTTTTATTTGTGGAGCTCAGAAGAAGACATTGAAACCTTTGGAACTGGAGTTACAGGTGGTTGTGAGCCACCACATGGGTGCGGGGAACCAACCTGGGTCTCTGCAACAGCAGGAAGTGCTCTTTTTATTATTAATTTATTTTTTTACATTCCAATCCCAGTTCCCTTTGCCTACTCTCCTCCCCCAACTCTACCCCCCCACCTCCCATCTGCTCTTCAGAGAGGGTAATGGCGCCCTTAGGAGGTCACCTAAGTCTCCCATCATCTCATTGGGGTAGATGAGGCACCCCTCTACCCACCCCACACACACCCCTGTGTCTAGGCTGAGCACAGGAAGTGCTCTTAACCAGAACCATCTCTCCAGCCCCAGAATATATCTTTTAACATGATCCTTTCATGGTTGGACATGCATAAGGAAACAAAATTTCCAACAACAGTTAGATCACAGTGGCTGTTCTTCCAAAGGACCCAGGTTCGATTCCCAGAACCTACATGATGGCTCACAGCCATCTGCATATGGTACACTATATATGTGTGCAAGCAGAACGCTCATACAAGTAAAAAAATTACAGGAGGTTTTTAATGTTTTAAATTTTGTTTTTATTTATAGTTATGTTGGTATGGTGCTTGCCTAGCTTGTCCACGACTCTAGGTTTGGTCCTTATCACCACATAAGTCAGGCATGGCAGGCCAGGCCTATCATCCTGGCACTCAGAAGTTTGAATTCATCACCTACATAGGGGGTTTGAGGCCAGCCTGGAATATGTGAGACCCTATCTGAAAAGACACAGAGAAGGCAAGGGTTGGGGAGATGCCTGCCTATAACACAACTGATTGCATTCCAGATAGAGCTGGTATCTATCTGGAAGAAAAAGGATAGCAAGAAGAAAGTCCCGAGGCTCACAGCCCTCCCAAGGCACCAGGCCTGGATGTCTCTAATGGCAGATAGTCTACACCCCAACCCATATCCTGCCACTATGGGAAGGAAGGTCCTCACTGTGCACTTGCTAAGATGAAGTAGAGCTGTTCAGACAGGAGGTAGCTCAGAGGTAAAGCACCTGTGAGGCAATTGTGAGGCCCTGGATTCCATCCCCAGCAACACAAGGAACAAAGGCATCTGTTGGACTTGCTGAGAAATTTTGAGAGGTAGGTAGCTCTTCTGACAAGCTGCTGGGTTATATTATTTGTTTTTAGTTTTGCAAGGCAGGGTTTCTCTGTGTAACAGTCCTGGCTGTTCTGGAACTAGCTCTGTAGATCAGGCTGGCCTGGAACTCACGGAGATCTGCCTGCCTCTGCCACCCGAGTGCTGGGATTAAAGGCGTGGGCCACCACTGCCCTATTAGGCTGGGTTTTATTTGTGTGGGTCAGGGGAGTGTGCAAAAGGGAGGTTGCTAAACATGCAGCGTCTTGAGGCCAACGAGATGGCCCAGTGGGTAAAAAAGCATTTGCTGCCAAGCCCGATGACCTGAGTTTGATCCCTAGAGCCCACATGATGGGACAAGAGGACCAGCTAGTGTGAGTCCTCTGTTCTCCACCTGCACCCCGCTATGCAATAAATAAATAAATAAATAAATAAATAAATAAATAAATAAATAAATAAATAAATAAATAAATAGCTGCTGCTTTGGAGATGGCTCCATGGGTGACCTGAGTTTTTAAGCGCAGCTCTGCCCTCTAGTGTCCAGAGGGAAGCACTTCCCAGACTGTGAGTCAGCGAGGTGGAAAAAGCTCGCTCTCTGGAGAAGCGGCTAGAACATGGAGACCCAGGCAGCACCGAAGAGTTGACTCATTCCTGGAGGTAGCTGCGTTCTTCTCTCGCTCAGAAGCTCCGTGTGCTCTGAGTCAGGCAGGCAGGGGAAAAACACGACCCAGATCTACCTGCCTCATATCCTGTGGTTAGAAGCCTGGATGGGGGCTGTCGAGATGACTCAGTGAGTTAAAGGCTCTTGCTGTGCAAGCCTGGTGACCTGAGTTCAATCTCCAGAACCTGTGGAAAAACGCTTGCACCCACACACAAATAAGTGTTGAGAGGGGGGGGAGAGGGAGAGAGAGAAAGAGGGAGGGGAGGAGGAGGCAGAGCATAGAAATTCAAATTACAGTGTTGGGGTATCTGAAAGAAACCAGACCGGAACTGGAATGTGGCTCAGTGGCAGAGTACTTACCTATTGTCCACAATGTCCTGGTTCCCTACCCAGCACCATGGGGGTGGGGGTGGGGGGTGGGGAGTACGGAATGTGGTGACCTCCCAGCACTCAGGAAGCGGAGTAGGATTGCTACAATGGAGGTCTACCTGGGCTATTCAGTGAGACCCCATCTGAAAACACTAAAGGTTTGGGACATAGCTCCATAGTAGGGCACTTATCTAAGAACACAGGTCCCAGATTCCTGAAACTGTAGACCAGGCTAACCTCAAATGCACAGATGCACTTGCCTCTGCCACCTGAGTGCTGAGATTAAAGGTGTGTATCACCATTGCCCAGCTAACTAATTAATTTTTTTTTTAAAAGAAATTAGGAGCTAGGACTATCACTCAGCTGTAGAGTGTTTATCTTACATACACAAAGTCCTAGACCGAGTCTCTGGCCGCATGTATTCCAGGCACGCTTGTAATCCCAGCACTTAGGAGGCTGAGACAAGGGGATAGAGGAGAGTTCAAGAACACCCTGGGCTATATATTGAGATCCCGTCTCAGAGAGAGAGAGAGAGAGAGAGAGAGCGAGAGAGGGAGAGGGAGAGGGAGAGGGAGAGAGAGGGAGGGAGGAAGGAGCCAGCTGGTAGTGGCACACACCTTTAATCCCAGCACTCAGGAGGCAGAGACAGGCAGATCTCCGTGAATTTGAGGCCAGCCTGCTCGACAGGGGGAGTTCCAGGACAGGCTTCAAAGCTACAGAGAAACTGTCTCAGAGAGAGAGGCATGCCATTTTGCTAAAGAGACAGGCAGACAAGCATCTGTCTAGGACATACAGATCCAACTGTATGGCATGAAGGAAGAAACTAAGATGAGGGTGGCGGTTTACAGTACCCGGGAGCTGGAGAAGGCTTGGGCTGCTGCCTTTCCCAGGAGTTCAGGAGATGCGCTCCCCCATGCTAGGTGGTCATGGGAAAGCTGGGACGGCTCAGAGAGTCCAGGAGGTGCCTTACCTGCCATCATTCCACTCCTCCGCCCTCCACAACCCACCTCCATGGCCTCTTCTGCCCCTGCGTCCAGTCTCACCCAGCTTCGTTGTTTTATCTCATCACCCAGGGAGCAGCCAGATGTCTGCATTCGGCGTTGCCCCTCTGGCGGCTGCCACTCAGCCCAACAGCCTCGCAGATATGGGCGGCCTCCTGGGACCCAGGGTGGCAGCTGGAGGTCTCCCTGGCAGGTGGGTCCAGACATGAAGGTGACTCACCTGAAGGTTGGTGGCATTGTCCCGGACAGATAGCGCCTCATGGCCCACTTGTTCTCCCCTTGGCTTCCCGGCCTGGCCTGGGGTAACACGGTGGGCTTGTCTCCTTGGTCCCCTTGATCTGTTCTTTCTGGAGGATGCCCACTCCCACCTCTCTCCCTGTGTCACAGTGTTTTCGGGATGCCCAGCCAGGTTCCTGCATTACAGTCGGCTGTGCCAGGTGTCGGCGGCAATGCAGGACTAACCTTTGGAGGTGAGTCCTACCCATGGAGACCTGGGTGGGAGAAGCACCCCCAGAATTGAGAGGATTCAAACCATCTTTTTTCCAATCTCTCTCTCTGCTGTGTGCAGCCTTCACCAACCCCTTCACCACCCCTGCCCAACCCCAGCTGCCTTCTACCAACCCGTTCCAGCCCAATGGCCTGGCCTCGGGTAAGTCCAGAGCTGCCTTCCACCTTTTCAGAGTGCAGAGTCCCCTGACCCTGTGTCTCTCGCTACCCAAAGAGTAGCCAGCCACCCACAACTCCCCACCTGTGTGTCCACCAGCCCAGGCTACGTCCATCTGCACATCCAAGCCACCCAGTGGGCCAAAAGTAGAAGCGTCCTTGTCATAACAAACAGAATCTCACAGAAAAATCACACAGGTCAGGCATGACGGTGCCCCCACCCCCAGTACAGTACTGCCTAAAAGGATCACAAGTTCAAGGACAGGCTGGGGTACACAGTACGGTCCAGGCCACCCCTGGTCTATATAGTGAGACCCTTTCTCAAAAATGGAAAAGAAAAAAAAAAAAAAAAAAAGGAAGAGAAAGAAGGAAGGGGTGGGTGGAGAAGAGGGAGGAAAGAGGAAGAACGGCGTGCCTTTTCCCCTAGTCGTTTCTGAAGTGTGTGTTCCTGTTGGCTGGCAGTGTCACAATGCTCCTGTTTGCATCCCCTATCCAGATCCCTTGGGGCGTCCACCCTTTACCCCATCAGTGCCCCAAGCCTAAGGTACCAGAGAATCACAATGAAACACAGATCCTTATCCCTGGCCTTCTCAGCAAGGCCTTGCAGCACCTTCCACTTACCCCCCACAGCCTCTGTAGTGTACCCCCAGGCCCCTCAAATTCCCTTAGCTCAATGAAATCCCGGGGCCAGGAAGAGCAGGAACCACCTAGAGAAAGCAGAGCACCATGCGTGCTGGGGGCCTCGAATCCCTTAGCGCTCACAGTGGCCCTGTGAGGTGGGCCCCATGTCCACGCTAGGGATCAAGGTGGAGCTGAGCAGGGTGGCACAGGTCTGCCATCCCAGCACTAGGGATGCAGAGGTGAGGATCGGAGTTCAAGGTCATCTTTAGCCTCATACAGAGTTCAAGGACATCTTGGGCTACATGAGACCCTGACCCATAAAAGGGAGAGTGGGGGAAGACAGAATGAGAACAGACACAATTCACCTTGTCTGTTATTTTAAGGGGCCCAGTTTGGCCCGCCTAGCCAAGAGCCCTGGGTGCAGGGATATCACAGGGTTGGTAGCTTACGGGGGTGGGGGGGGACACTGAATGAATCTCTGTATTCATTCAAGGTCCTTCCACTGTAGAAAAAGTGACCCCATTTCCCATATGGGGGGAGGTTGGGGGGGACCTGTTGTCCTCTCTCCTGCCTGAAGTTCGCCTGGGCCTCCTCCCATCTCTCACTCCACAGGGCCTGGCTTCGGGATGAGCAGTGTTGGGCCTGGCCTCCTCCAGCCAGTGCCACCCACTGGGGCATTTGCCAGCCCCTTTCCTGCAGCGATGTTCCCCACACAGACTGCACTGACTGAGCAGCAGAATGGTAAGAGGGGCTGGGTGTGAGCCATCTCCTCCATGCTTCCTACTGTATGTTAGTACAGTATGGCCCTGAGTTTTGTGTGCAATCTGTTCCGGGACCCCCATGCACACAGGACCCCACACATGATCTTTATGTAAATGGCGTGTCATTTACACAGAGTCCCTGCACACTTGATGTGCACACTATAATCCCAGCTACCCAAGAGGCTACGATAAGTTCAAGACCTGACTGGACACTTAGACTCCATCTCAAAAACTGAGGAGGGCAGAGATGTAGCTCACTGTAGAGAGCCCTTGCCCAGCATAAGTGAGGCACTGGGTTCCATTCCCAGTACAATAAAGAAGGGAGGAATTTACACACACACAAACACACACCTTCCTCTCTCTCTCTCTCTCCCTCTCTCTCTCTCTATATATATATATATATACACACACACTTTTAGGAGGAGTTTTTATTTTGTGTGTATGGGTGTTTTGCCTGCATGATGGTGCTTGTGCATGCAGTGCCCAAAGAGGCCAGCAGAGGGTATCAGACCCCCAGTACTGGAGCTGCAAATGGTTTGAGCTTTCTAATGGGATTTGAACCCTGGTCCTCTAGAAGAGTGGCCTGTGTCCTTGTTTTGTTTTTTGTTTTTGTTTGTTTGGTTTTGGCTTTGTTGTTGTTGTTTTTGGTCTGAGACAGGGATTTTCCTCTGTAGTTCTAGCTGTCCTGGAACTCACTCACTAGACCAGGTTGGCCCCGAAATCAAAGATCTACCTTCCCCTGCCTCTCGAGTGCTGGGATTAAAGGTGTGTGCCACCACTGCCTGGCTCAGGGTCGTAATTTTTAAATGTAATTATTTATATGTATGTGTGTCTCTGAGTATGTGTAGGTACCCCCAATGGCCAGAAAAAGGTATCAGGCACCTTGAGCTGAAGTTATAATTTGTGAGCTATCCCATGTGGATACTGGGCACCCAGCTTGGGTCCTCTGCAAGAGCAACATATGCTCTTAACCACTGTGCACATGCATTAACTCCCATACATGCGTGCACACACACACATAAATACAACTTTAAATATTTTTAAATCTGTATTTGGGGGGGTTGTTTTTGAGATGAGGTCTCTATGTAGCCCTAACTGTCCTGGAACTCACTCCATAGACCAGCTGGCCTTGAACTAAAAGATTACCTACCTCTGCCTCCTGAGTGTTGTGATTAAAGTCGTGCACCACCACTGCCTGGCCAAAACATTTTTAAAGATATTTTTTTCAGCCCATAGTTGCTTGAATCTCAGGAAAACAAACCTGTGGGGGGAGGGGTGCCTGAATTTGCATACACAGAAAGTCTTTGTGACTAGTAAGGGGACCAGATGAGCTATAGACTCTGGCGACTCCATACTTTCCTTTGAAGAATTCTGGAAGGGTCTCTCCTGGATGTTCTCTGCGGATGTGGCAAGTGGCTCCCCTCCAGGAAGGTGACAGATACACTCAGCCAAAGTATTGTCCTTGCCTCTTAGGCTCTTCCTTTGGGGACTTGGGAACCTCCAAGCTGGGGCAGAGGCCTCTGAGCCAGACGCCTGGGATTTCTACCAATCCCTTCATGGTGAGTACTGCGCTGTGACATTGGAGATACATCTTTCCAGAAGATGGTAATGTGGGATGTAACTAAGATCCCATCCTTGAGTGTGTGTGAGTGTGTATGAGTGTGTGAGAGTGTGTGTGAGTGTTGTGTGTGAGTGTGTGAGAGTGTGTGAGTGTGTTGTGAGTGTGTATGAGTGTGTGAGTGAGTGTGTGTGTGTGAGTATGTGTGTGAGTGTGTGTGAGAGTGTGAGTGTGTGAGTGTGTTGTGAGTGTGTATGAGTGTGAGTGAGTGTGTGTGTGTGTGAGTGTGAGTGTGTGTGTGTGAGTGTGTGTGTGTGTGAGTGTGTGGCCATGCACCCACCGATACCAAAGGAGTTGTCTGTTGGGGGTCCTTCTCTATCACCCTCCACCTTCTTTTCTTGAGTCAAGGCCTCTCTCTCACTGAACCTGGACAGCTAGACTGGTGGCCACCAAACTTCCTTCCGCTGTCCCCACAACCCTGTGTTTGCAGGTGTACAAGTGAGCAGCTTCTTTCCTGGGTGCCGATTGGTGCTCATGCTTGCACAGCAAACACTTTTACCCTGAGAGTCGTCTTTTAAGAATTTATTTGTTGTGCATTGTGTGTGCGCGGGTGTTAGGTCCCTGGAACTATACTTAGAGACAGTTGTGAGCTGCCACATAGATGCTGGGAATTAAACCCTGGTCCTCTGACAGAACAGTCAGTGCTCTTAACCACTGAGCCATCTCTCCAGCCTCCTCCCCCTGCCCCTTTTTTGAGACTGGGTTACACTTTGTAGCTCAGGCTTGCCTAGAACTCATGACCCTGCTGCCTCGGCCTCCTGAATGCTGGGATTTCAGGTGCGCATCACCACACAGGCCCCCTCTGGACCCCACTCCCTATACTTCCCCTCCATCTCCCTTGCTCAGTTGATCTTTGAGCACAGTTGTGTTCTGTGGCTTCCACAGTCTAACCTATTAACCTTTTGCTCTTTCTTTCCAGACTGGAGCCTCAGCATTTGCCTCCAAACCTCCAACCACAAACCCATTCTTGTAGCACTGTGTCCTTCGGGGAAGAAAGGGCTCCCCCCTACTTGGGACTGGGGGGGCTCTTCTGTTCCCTTAGAGCTCTGGTGACCATCGGCCTGTGGGGCATGTCTTGTGGGTCTGAGGCTGGGTTTGGGCTTGGTTTGCAGGGTTAGGGAACCGGGAAGAGGGGAGGTGCTGACCAGTAGCCTGAGGCTGTGGATGAATCAGAGTGTGGCCTCCTGGTCTGTCTCTCAGAGGTTTCCTCCCTGCTCACTGTCACCTACCCAGAAAGAAGCCCAGAAGGAACAAAGACACCCTCACCAGGAGGCCCCACAGCCTGTATTTCTGTCAAATTATTAAGTATGAAGATAGCCCTCTATCTTGTCCCTCCTGGCCTGTGGCAAGAGAAGTTAGCGGCCTTCCCCTGAGGGAGCAACTGTTCCACACCCAACCTTCCAAAGCTGCCTCACTCCTCCCAGACAGAAGCAAAGCCGGGAATGTAGGGTAAAGAGGAGGCCTGCTGTTGACAGCCACCGGACAGCCCTGGGACTGGGAAGCTTCTGGTGTCCAGCACTTTTGTTTTCCTGACGCAGCCACACCCCCTTTCTCCATCTCCATACCCCTTCCCAGGCTGCCCCCATCCTGGCACTCAGATGTGGGAAGCTTACCTACAGAGTATATGTGCCCGGCTCCTTTCAAGCACTTTAGTTAGCCCTGTCATGTTTGGATACCCGTGTTTTATATTTATAAATAGAGAATTTTCTAATATAGCCTATTATATATATACATAATATAGATATATATATAAACACACACACACATGTGTAAACAGATATACTCAGCCATTCTTCCTCTCTCAGACAACTTGGGGGATGGAGCTGGGCTTGGCACAGGCCTGTAATCCTAGAACTTGGGGGACTGAGATAGGAATTCAAAGCTAGCCTGGGCTTTAGAGTGAGTTCAAGACTGGTTTGGGTAGCTTAGTGAGACTCTGTCTCAAAATGAAGTAAAAAGATAAAAAGTAAAAAAGAGGGCTCAGGATGTAGTTGAGTGGTAGAGCCAGACCTAGAATCCCCCAGTGAGGGGCTGGGGGCGTGGCTCAGTGTTAGACTCCTCCTACGAATTTGAGGTATAGGATAACCCCTGTCTGTGCCTGGATAATAAAACCTGGAGCCCAAGGGGTAGAGAGAGGACAGCCGAGTCCTCATTCTCTCCACAACACGTGCAAACATCCATGAACATGTACCCTAGAGCCTGGGGTTTTCTAATGAAAAGGTCTTCAATTGACTGGGGAGTTTGTCATTTCTTTTCTCCACATTCCTCCCGCTGCTCCCAAATATCTGCACCAAAGCTTGTGTGGAGGCAATGTTGGAAAAGACTGCATTTGAAAGAAAAAAGTGGCTCTCAGTGTCTTGCTTTGTGCCAGCTGGAGTGGACACAGGTCAGTCAACACCACTGATCCTTGACTTGGCTCTTCCGATCCGCACTGTCTGGGCTGATAAAACATGTGATCTCAGCCAAAGGCTGAACTGTGTACCCTCTGTTAGCAAGAGGAAGGGACGGTGAGGGCCCCCATCTGGAGCTGGAGCATGTGTCATGGGGCAGGCAGGCAGGGAAGCAGGTGCCTCGGGGATTTGGTAAGTAAACAGGACCCCACCAAGGCCAGAGTTCTCAGCACCTTCTGCAGTTCCTCACCTGGGGCTGTTGTGTCAGCAGCCAGGTGTTTGGGCTTTTGTGCCTGGGATGCCGTTTACCCCAGCAGGCCTGGAGAGGCCCCGCCTTTCAGACCTCAGCCAAGAGTTCTAGCCCTTTAGACTATTCATTCTTAGGATTTCTCTGGGCCTTCCACAGGGACCAGCAAAGGGATGGGGGAATTAGGTTATCAGTTTCTTTGCTTTATAGACTTTTCTGGAAAGAGCTCTAGCTCTTACTATTTGCTAAGCCAGACTTAGCCTTCCCTCTTTACAAGAAGATTCAGTCCCTCACTGTTTTCTACTTTTCTGGGAAGGGGGGAGGAGGGAGAGCACCCAGCTGGCCCCTAGCCTTTGTACCAGATTTTTCCATATTTTCTGTTTCCCTTCTGAATTTTTTGTTTGTTTGTTTTGTCTGGTTTTTTTTTTTTGTTTTGTTTTGTTTTGTTTTGTTTTTTTTTTTTTTTTTTTTTTTTGTCATCCTTAGTGTCACTGTACCCCTTTACCACCACCAAGTCTGTGTAGCTCAGGCTACCCTCAAACTCTTAATCCTGCTGTCTCAGCTTCCAAATACTAAGGTTCCCTCTCTCTCTCTCTCTCTCTCTCTCTCTCTCTCTCTCTCTCTCTCTCTCTCTCTGTGTGTGTGTGTGTTTACACGTGCACGTGTGTGTGTACATATGCTCACGTGCGCACACACACATACACCATCCCCCTCCCCCACACCAGGCTGTCCTGCCTGTTTCTTTTTGCTGCTGCTGTTTTTGAGCCCTATGATGTAGGTCTGACTTGCCTGCAACTAGCTACATCGCCTGGGCTGGCCTCAGATTCACTGTGTAACCAAATATGAGCGATTTAATACTGCGCTACCATGGTTCTCTGAGGTTCATGCACAGCGGGCAAGCACACTCCCCAAAGAGCCTCGTCTCTGTTTCTGGTGCTTCCCTTTCCCCTCATTCTGCTGTCAGCCAGGAGTGAGGGCATCCACAGTCCCAGGCATATTTTACCCAGCTTCCCTCGCTCTGGCTCCAGATCCCTTCAGTTTTAAAGGGCCCTAAAGCAAGGCACTTTTGCCCTTTGTGTAAGTCACGCTGTGCCAGGGACTTTCCTGCTGCCTGGACCCAGGACCTCCTAACCACCATCCTTCCCATCCTGTCATGTCTGACGTGGACCCTGGCCCATCTTCTGGCCAGGGCTGGATGACTAGGCTAAGAATCTGCCCAGGGATAACTTCAGACATTGCCTGAGCACAGGACAAGCCACTGTCCTTGGCGAAGAAAAGCCCAGCACCCTTCTGCACCTGCCCCTCCCCTGGCTGCTGTAAATCTAGACAGATGTGCATACTCACACACACACACACACACACACACACACATGCACGCTCACACTTAAACAAATACCCGCAGTATGAAACACTGCATTGACTTATACACCCTGTCCAGGTCCTCTCCGTACGGGCCCAAGCCAGTGCTCTAGCATATCATGCAGGTGACAGCCTTCTGACTTAGGACCATCTGTCAGCCAGTCACCCATGAGCAGTCTCTGTGGGCAGAAGGCTCTGTCGGCAGAAGCTGAACCGCTGGAATTTTCTCCACGTGGGAGCTACAGAGTGGGATGATTGAGAGCTCATTATATAGTTCTGTCCTGAATGCCCCCACACACAGAGGATAAGCCTTCACAGGGACCAGACACAGGCTCTACTAAATAGATTCCTACTCCTGCTAACAAAATTCTTCCATAGATGTGATGTGCCCCCAACCTAGCGAAGCCTCAAATATGTCACTTATTGGGTTGCTGGGGTTTCAAACTATGAAATACGCTTAAGGAGGGCCAAGAGCCCAGTTGTTGCTGTGGCAACTGAGGTATGCCAGGCTTTCCCCTGGTCCCCAGCAGACCAAACACCTGACACTGTTTATAACTTACTAGTCCACGCTGCAGGTCCTTGGATGGCTGCTGCTTCCTGCTCTATCTTTTACCCAGCACTCCAGGGCTGAGTGACACAGAGTGTTTGGGGCTGTCTGTGTGACAGCAGATGTCACAAGGACAGATGTTTGCAAGATGACAAAGTACAGGAAGGCAGGAAGAAGATAGGAAGAGACCCTTCCTGGATAGCTTCAAATCATTCCTGAGGGAGTGAGACTGTTTCCTTGGGATGGAGTTCTGTTTGCCACTATATACTCCAGGCGAACAGACTGGAGAGTTGTTGGGGTCCTCCTGTCCCCATCTCACTTGGGGGCTCTGAGGTTACAGTTGTGCAGTGCCATGTCTAGCTTTCTGTACATCCTGAGGACCCAGCTCAAGCCTCAAACTTGCACAAGTATTTTATTCACAGGGCTTCAAAGATACCAGGCTCATGATTGCTGCATGTCATTTCCCGGCTATTCCAGATTACAAATGGGCCATGCGCCTCTGCTTGAGCTGTCCTTGGACTAGCCTGTGAAAAAGGCCCAAGTTCCCTTGCTTGTTACATGGGTCCCTTACCCTTACCTGAGGATCCCATGGCTTGACCTTCTCTGTACCTTCAGCTTTCCCTACAGTCTGGGATCGTTTGCCACAGCACTCGGGAATCACCACATCTGCCAAGGCCCAGTCCTCATCAACTAAGCTTTGTCTGACAGAATGCCCCGTGCCACTCCCTACCCCTTGATCTGTACCAGTGATCCTAATCTAGGAAAACAAAATATGCAAGGGGTCGTGGAGATAGCTAGCTGGTAAAGTGCTTACTGTTCCATTTGATTTTCAGAATCCTGGCATGTGTCTGTCCATAATCCCAGCAAGATAGAGGACTAGTCACGAGCCAGGCTGTGGTGGTGCTCGCCTTTACTCCCAGCACTCAGTGGCAGAGGCCAGCCTGCTCTACAGAGTTCTAGGACAGCCAGGGATACCACTAACTGGCCTTGAAGTTCTCAGGTCAGCATGCCTGGAGCACACATCACAGCCACAGAAAGGGACTTTGCCTCAACAAAATGGAAGGCAAGAACCAACTTCCAAAAGTTGTACTCTGACCTACACATGCAGGCAACGTGCATAACACGCATAATAAATAAAGGCTGGGTGTGGTAGCATGCACTTGTAATCCCAGTGCAGGGTAAATGGAGTCAGACAGATCCTTGCCAGGGGCCTCCTGGCGAGCTAGCCTAATCTATTAGTCAAGTTCCAAGCCAGTGAGCCTATCTCAAAAGCAAGGGAGATGGCTCTTGAGGATTAATATCAGAGGTCGTCAGTCCTCTGGCCTGCACAATGTGTGCGCTCATGGTATGTGTCATGCATGTGCAGTCTAGCTGGGTGGTGGTGGTGCACACCTTTAAACCCAGTATTCCAGAGGCAGGCAGATTTCTGTGAATTCAAGGCCAGCCTGATCTACAGAGCTAAATCCAGGACAGACTTCAAAGCTACAGAGAAACCTGGTCTCCAGAATATGCAGTCTGATCTCTGATCCCACCCAAACCTCTCAGGATGCAAAGTGTCACCAGGCATCTACCAGAGAATCCCGGTTTCTGTGGCCACAGCCACTACCAGGCTCAGGTTGGCTTTTGGACTTGATGGTCAGGAGGCACTTTGAAGGTGTCCCTGAGAGACGACCTCTTCTTTCACGCATCTTTCAGTGGCCACTTGAGTGCATGGGCATCTCAGGGTACCAGGGACCAATCTACTAATTTCTCTATTCTGGGACATCCATCGCCCCAAACTCATTGAGAAACCTCAGTTAGGACGTCTGCATAGTGTTCAGCAGCTATGATCCCTGAATTACTCCAGAGCAGCAAAGGCACAAAAATCTCCGGGTGGGAAGGAGAGGGACTGCGGGTAGAAGGTAGTCTGGGTGGCGCCTGCCTGGGAATCTGGTGCTGTCAGGATGGCCCGCTAAGCCACCCTTTTAATCACTAGTCCCAGCAGCTACTGCACCCTGGCTTTCTGGCTTTGGGGATTGCCCTCGGCTATCCCTGGCGATACTCCTCCACCCCCACATCCAATCAGCTGATTGGTGGAGGTGCCCCCCACAACCCCCGCCTCTATGAAAGTTTGATTCCAGCAGCACAGGACTCCTACTCTAGCCTATGAGTCCCAAACTCAAATTCCTGCACTCAGGCGTGGGAGGGTTAACTTGAAGGGGTGGAGATTCCAACCAGGAGGCTGACCCAGCTGGGTCAACCTCGGCTGGGTCAGCCTTCCTTAGATCTAGGAGTCCTGGTGTCGCCGGCCACTGGAACGCGCACGCACGCTTGTGTACAGACAGGTTCCTTGCTCACTTCAGGTCGGGAGAGGGCGTGGGGAGATGCAGGGTAGCTAGATCGGTTGTCATCTCCCAGGTTTCTGCTACTCTTCCCAAGCCGGTGGTGGCTCCCTAGGGGACCAGACCTATCCAAATCAGTCTTTCTGAGGGCACTTGACTGCCTTTGGCTGGAGATGAAGCCGGCAGGTGCGGGTCCCACCGTCTCCCCCGGGACCGAGTCCACGGATGTGTGCGTTGGCCCGCCGTTTCCCTGGCCCTGCCCATCCGACGTGCGGCTCTGTGGCCACCTGCTGAAGCAGAAGTCCCAGCGCCGCCGCTTTTTCGTTCTGCGAGCTGACCCTCCGCGCCTGGAGTGCTACGAGAATGAGAAGAAGTTCCTCGCCAGCGGCTGCCGCCCACCTCGACCCCGGCGCAGTGTGAGCCTAGAGGGTGCCTGCACTATCAGCAAGCGCGCGGATGCCCGCCAGCGCCACCTGATTATCGTCTATACCAGCGACAGCAGCCTGGGCGTAGCGGCGGCCAGTGAAGCTGAGCAGCAAGCGTGGTACAGCGCCCTGCTGGAGGTGCGCGCCTCAGCCGCCGCAGCTGCCGCCACTGCTATGGGTGAGCCCTGGGAGACGGGGAGGGCAGGGAGTTGCCGACTTAGCTTATCCAGAACCCGTCTCCCCCAGATCATCAACGGTTCAAATCTTAAACTTTCACGTTTTGGTTTCCTGGGACACGGTGACCCCAACCCCTGCCTCCTAGTGACTTGCCCATTCTCTCCAGGTCTCAGTCCCCAAGAGGCCCCCGAGTCTTGGATCTTCGCCCCGTTCCAGGACGTCTGGCCTGTGACACTGCGGTCCAAGGGGCTGGGGCGTGTACGAGGCCTGAGCAGTGGCAGCTATCGCCTGTGTCTGGGTTCTGGGGCCCTAAGCCTTCTGCGGAAGCCAGGAAGTAAAGGCTCCAAAGACAGCCTGGCATCGCCCCCACCCGCCCTGCGCCTGTCCTTGCTCAGCGTGCGCCGCTGCGGCCATGCAGACTCCTTCTTCTTCCTGGAACTTGGGCGCTCAGCGCCCACAGGTCCCGGGGAGCTGTGGATGCAGGCACCTGATGCAGTGGTGGCCCAGAGCATTCATGAGACCGTCCTTGCTGCCATGAAGAGGCTGGGGAGCAATGCAACCAGTGGCCGGCCTGAGCCACCTTCTGGAGATCCCCCAAAGAGTGCTTCGGCAGCCCCTACCCCGACATCATATGAAACCCCTGCATCTGTAATGCAACCAAAAAGCCCGGGTGAGAGAGCAAAGCACCACCACAAGGCCTTGGAAAGGATGGGGCCCATACCCTCCTACAAGGGGCTAGATCTGGGCGGGGACTATATCACCATGGGAGTCAAGGATGACTACGTGCACATGGGAGGAGGAGAGGCTGGCGACTACATGTGGATGGCTCCCCCAAGCCTTCCTCCCACCCCTGTCAGGGTAGACCCTGGCAAGTCACTTAAGGATTGTGAGGGCACAGAGTACGTACCCATGAACAGCTTTTTACCAGGCCCTGAACTCGGGCGTCAGGGTCCCTCCTGCAGCATTAGAGACAGATGGGGACCCACAAAGGCTCAGCCCCGCTCTTCCCAACCTCCAGAACTCTATGGGGACTACATGTACATCCCAGACTGTGTAGGAATGGACAGTGCTAAGCCAGGGTCCCTGGACAGCTGCCTCAACTATGTGGACCTGGACCTAGTCCCTGCCCTGGAAGTGACGGGAGCAGCCTCTGGGAACAGTCCACACAGCTATGCCAGCATCAAGTTCTAGAACTTTTGGGGGATGGTCAGGGAAGGAGGCCCAGGCATTGGTCAAGGGAGAGAGGAAGAGGGGGAAAGCTACTAGTGTACGCCTTGGCTTCCACACAGGGACTCTGAGGTCACCATGTCCCCCTTGCCCTCTGTCACTTCCAACTATGTGCCACCTAAGAACCCTCAGGAACAGGTTCTCCCAAGAAATTGGGCTCTTTTAAAGAGAGAAAGTTCTAGAAACTCTCTTTGTCCCCAAACAGAAAGCCCCCGAACCTTACAAAGTCTGGGGCCTTCTCAGCTGAGATCCTGATCTTATCTGAGCAATTCCTACAGAATCGGTCTCAGGCTAGCAGTGGCCTTGGGTGAAGATCACCATTCCAATTTGGACAGCTCTGTCCCCTCACATATTTTCAGCTAAGTGTCACTGTGTCCCTGAGCCCAAAAGCTATCCTCGCCCAACTTTTTCAAGCCCGAGAAGAACTCCAAGGGCCCCAGCTCAAAAATGATGGGAGCATCAGAGACCAAGTTAGCACCCCCCTCCCCGAGCAACCTGGCCTCCTGAGTCCTCCTCTGGTACCAGTCAGGCTCACCGGGCTGAGCTGACCAGTTGAGTACTGTGAACCTCATCGACCCATTAAAGGTGGCCTGCACCGGACTGTCTTGGCTCAGTGGATTTCCCCACCCCGGGCAGTGAGTGAGGAGACTGAAGGAGGGCAAGTGAGTGTAGTAGTGTGAAGGAACCCTACCTGCCTTCCCCATCCCATGCCCTGCCGTGTCACCTGCCACACAGAGCCTGGTTTGCAAACTAACTGTGATTTATTGCCAACAAAACATCTTGGGGGAGAAGCTGGTACTCGCCGAGGGAGGGCGCTACGGGCAGTGGGTATCTGGGGTCTGGGTGGGACATGGGTCAGTGCTTCCAGAACAGCTCTGGCCACCACTAGGGCCTGGGTCTTCAGAGGTACAGCCAGGGTCTGAGCAGCTGGTAGCGGTCAGAAGGCTTGAGTTAGACCTCAGCTCGCCCTGGCTCATCTGCAGCAGGCCAGTCAGGGCGGTCATCTCTGCCTCAGTGAGCCAGGTGGATGAGCAGGCCTCCTCGGCGTGCACAGAGGAGGACATGATGGGAGGTGGCAGCAGCAGCTTCCGAGCACCCATTGCCTGAGAAAACAGGAAGGGAAGCTTGTCCTCCCAGGCCTCACATGGAGGAGAAAGGGAATGGAGGGAGGCTCACTCTTACCTGCTGAGGGGGCTTGGACAGGTATAGGGGGACACGCTGCCCACAGGGTAGCAGAGGGTCCAGGAGAAAGACATCTTCACAGCTTGTCACTGGGAGCCCTGAGGAGGAGAGCCTGCTAGCTTGGTGGCCTCGGCCTCCTATCCTAGCCCTCGCTGCAGCGTCCCCAGAAACATCCCAACTGAGCTGAGGGGCCAGAGAAGTACCTGTATCCTTGGATACTTGTGCTTCTTCTGGATGCCCCGAGGTAGGGATCCTGCCCCAGGCATCGTACATAGGCCAGGAAGGATGACACAGTGTCCTGCTGGACAATGATGCTTGTCCACCTGATGCACAGCTGGCCCCCTGTGGAGAACAGGGAGTGACTGAGCTCTGTCTCTCTTATGGCACCTCTGCTACCTGGAGAGAGTTACGGAGCCCCAAACTCACCACCAGCTGAGGTCTTGCATTAGCCTCATTGCTGGGATCCCGAAGTGGCAGCGGGGTCATCCTTGAGGGGGTGACCTGGGAAGTCATCTGGGGAGGAAGGGGTACTACGAAGAAGTGAGACAAGATTAGAACAGGCTCTGAATCTCTGGGGCCTTGTGGGTAAACACAGCAAGATCTGGTGCCTACCTGGGGCTTCCGCAGTCGGCTCGGGGGCCAGGTGATTGGAGGGCGGCGGCAGCTTTCTTCCGGTCTCAGGTGTGCCGAGGGCCTGGGGCTGTGGACTGTGTGGAGGGAAGGACATGCTCTTGCACACACTTCCTTCCCAATGCGGGCTTGAGTCAGTCCCCGGACCAGCAGCCTCCCAGTGCGGACCTCCGAAAGCGCCAACGACGCCCCCTAGGGCCCACCACGCCCTCACCTGTCCTGCACGGGCGTCCCTGGCTCTTCCATGGTTTCCTGTGCGGAGCTCCAGTCCCGGCCGTGGTCACGGCCTGCCTCCTCGGTTGCCTCCTCCTGCCCTGTGCCCCACGGTCCAAGCCAGGGCAGCATTCTGTGTGCGGTGAGGCGCCAGGCAATACCCACCACTGTGCCCGCGTGTGGCGCTGACTACATAGGCGCCCAAGTCTTAGCCTCCCTCAGAGGTGTCGCCACGACGCCTGCGCCAGTTTCTGCAGGCACGTGGCGCGCTCCCGCCAGGTTCTCAAGGGCTCCCCCTGGCGGCAGAGCCATGGGGCACGTGTGGCCTTCCACCCCTCTACCCAGCACAGAAACACACGATTGCCCTGGGACCCACAGTACAGGACCCAGGTCTCCAAGAAGCTCGCGCACTCACAGACAGGCACACAGCTGAGGGCCAACCTACAGGCCATTGGGCTTTTCTTTATTGTGTTTGACACACACTTCACCCAGACCGGGGACTGCAACCAAAGCAGCCTAAGGTACCCAAGCCCAGTGGTAAACACAGGGCCATGGTCACCAAGTTCTTGCTAACTGGCAGGGCCCAGGTGTCATCTGTTCCCAGGACAGGTCCGGTGGTGGCTGGGGCCAAGAGCCCTAACTTCTACCCCTAAGGTTGTTCCAGAAGTGCGTGAAGGAGAGCAGCGATGTGAGGGAGGCCCCTCCCAGGGGCCCCCTCCTCTTCCAGGATGTGATGGGGCTGGCACAGGGACTCCTGGGGGAGGGGCCAGGTTAAGTTTTCCCCTGGCATTCCCCAAGCAAGGGTGGGGGGTGGGGGCGCGCTCCTGGTAGACACGGCCCCACGCCTGGGGGCAAAGACACATGGAAGCTGTCAGCAGATGACAGAAGGTGGTAACACAGAAGGCTCAGGGGCAGGAGAGGCCTGTCATTTCCAAAGGGAAATGCTTGTACAGGCAGGCTGACAGACACGGGGCCAGGCAGGACAAGGCCTGGCTGCAGCACGACTTCACACAAGCGCACACGGAGTGGCAAGTCTATACAGTTTATACACAGAAGCAGGGGCCCGTAATGGGCCCACATCCCCTACAAATATAGAGTTCTCTTTCTCTCTACAAAATAGAGATAAGTTAGCTCCCCCATAGCAGCCAGTAGGGGGAGGGAGGGAGGGAGGCAAGCCGGGAAAGAGCCGCGGTCTGTCATCCCTCTGGGGAGGAGGGCTAGTGAGAGGACAGGAAGGCACCGGCAGCACTGGCGGAGTAAAGGGTTGCTGTGGGCACTAGAGCGGGCTTCTGAGGTGCGGGCTTCTGAGGTCAGTGTCTGTGAGGGTACACTAGTGTCTTTGGTAGGGCTGAAGGCACCACCGGTAGGGACATGGTTGAGCAGGACTTATAAATAGAAGATAGGGAAGGAAGGGCAACGTGGGTCCTAGGAGCCCAGGAGCCGAGTGTAGACGACATAGAGCAGCAGCATGGAGGCCACGTAGAAGAGGAGGAAGCCACCCAGACCAGAGGAGGGCTGGGCTGGGAGAGGGGCCTCGGCCCCCACCAGGATCACAGCCTCCAGTACGGTCCGCAGCCCCTGGGGGGTGCCCCGGAGCAGATCCGAGGGCGAGCACATGTCAGCCTGGGGAGGGAGGGCAGGGCAGGTGGACAAGGACAAATGACAGGTGTTAGAAGCATCAAGCCACAGACCTTCCCACCCTTGCCCTCACAAACCAGGACTGCAGCCAAAGCCATACCAACAAGCAGACATGCAGGACAGGGAGACAGGAGGGAGAGCGGGGCAGGAGCTGTGAGGGGCAGGCCCAGGACACATGCCTCCTGTAGAATTAGGTGCCCTGTGGATGGAACCCCACCCCTCATGCATGGTGCTCGGCTGAGCCCTACACACCGACATCCCTGGAGCAGAGAGCAGCCCCCATACCTCAGGCACACCCATTTTTCGGCAGGCTTCTAAGAAACTCTCTACATTCTTCCGAGACTTGAGGGCACTGAGCTTTGGCTGGAGGTGAGGGGATGGAAGAGGGTTTGGAAAGGCAAAGCCACACCCCCGCCCCACCCCGTCTTCGTCCTCGGGCTCCCACTCACCACAGCAGGTGAGGGCACATGAATGAAGGGTATAGAGCGGGGCCGCAGCTGATTGGCCAACTGGCAGAGGATGACCCCATTGGCCAGAGCCTCTGTCAGGTCCTCAGGCAGGGGCTGCGGCAGCCGCGACTCGAGGACCTGGAGACAGAGGTAGAGGGAGATGGGGTCTTCCGGGAACTCACGCCACCCTTCCCCTCCTTGATGACAGTCCCAGGCCAGAAAAGAGGAGTTGAGGGCTGTGTGGGCCCTGAGGGAACAGAGGCAAAGGAGGAGGCGCCACGCTGGGCCCCTCTGCCTACACAGGTATCACTCTGCTCACCTGTCGAAGTTGGGACATTAGTTCCTTCTCATCTACAATCTGAGGAGATGGCCGAGATCTTAAAATAGACTCTGGAGAGGAAGGGCCTAGGAGGAAAGGGGGAGGGATAGCTCTGCTTCACCGATAAACTTCGGAGCCAGCTCCCAATAGTCTCATACCAATACCACCGCCTGCCTGTGAGATTTTTCACAAAAAGGGACAGCACCCTGGGGCTGGAGAGATGGCTCAGAGGTTAAGAGCACTGTTTGTTCTTCCAGAGGACCCTGGTTCAATTCCCAGCACCCACATGGCAGCTCACAGCCGTCTGCAACTCCAGTTCCAGGGGATTCAACACCCTCACACAGAGTAAATACAGGCAAAACACCAGCGCAGATCAAACAAACAAAGGGACAACACCCTGAGAGACGCAAGCCCCACACACGAGTCCTGAAGAGATCAGTGCTGGAGGGCACACTCACCCGAGCCACTCTGAGAGGATGAACGGAATAGGAAGCTGTTTGGTCTCTGAATGGAGCCCAGCGGCCTGGGCACAGGAGCTGTCACAGGGGGGGGGAACCAAGGACAGGCAAAAGAGACATCCCCTCAGTGGCCCACTCTTCCTTCAGGCCTCTATGTCCCAAGTACCCCCAAGTCACCATCTAAAAGGCTGTCCTACCTGGTCCAGATACAGGAACGGGCTCCTGGGAGATGGGGGACGGTGTGGGAGCTCCCTGGCCCCCTGAAACTCCCAGCTGGGTAGCACTGGACTTCGGTGGGCCACTGGAGAAAAGGAAAGGACTCAGAGAAGGCCATGAGGAAGGCGTAGGGAGGTGAATCTCGGGAGGACACCTACTTGGAGGTGGCCTGCGTGGATGAGGCTGAGGCACCCATGGCTCTGATCCCCCGCTTCCGGACACTAGAAAAAGCAGACGAGGAATGTGGGCAGTCAGGCCTCACATTCAGAAGAAGGGAAGCGTTTGCATCTGTCGGCTATCCAGCAGCATCCCAGCTCCAGGCCCTTACCTGTCCCTCCTGGGGGAGCCCCACCCCCCACTCTGCTGCTGCTGCTGCCTGCGCTCCCGCTCCTGCCACAGCTGCAAAGAGTCTGGGCGCCGCCTCTCCTCCCCTGCAGGCTCCTCCCGCCTGGCAGAAGACAGGACAAGAGAGACCTTTGTCAGTCAAAGGGAGGTCCCCAGGGCTGATGAGTTTGGGGCAGCGGTGTGGGCTGGGGCACTGGAATACCTGCTGCTCCATGCCCTCTCCACGTCCCCTGCTACAAGGCTTAATTCAGAAGGCAGCTGCTCCTGGGGAGAGAACCGCAGAGGTTGGACAGGCCTGGTCCCCTGGGTTGCACTGACTTCCCCGTTCAGTACCCTCCACCGGACAGGGACATAAGCTGGGTCCCCACCTCAGCTGCACTCCGCTCTTCATCTTCCCCAGGAACATGGCTGTCAATAAAGTCGACCTGCTCCAGGTCCCCATCGCCTGCAGGCCAAGATACTGCAGTGAGCAAGCAGGAGGGGCTCCCAGGCCCATACCAGCCCTCACTCTCCTGGGCTTACCAGAGCCATCTTCCCTCTGTTGTCTGGGCCCCCGGGGCTCCCGGGCCAGCTCTGAGATCCGGAACGACAGCTCTGAAAAATCATCTGTGGACTTTGAGGCAGAGAGGCAGAGATGGGACATGGGCTTCTCTGCAGGGCTGAGAACCACATGGGTTCAGGCCTGAAAAGTCTGAGACTGGGGTCAGGTGGAGAGCCAGCCAGCCTCCTGGCGATAGTAGGGAGGAGGGGTCCCGGCCATGATTTCTTACTGGGAGGCATCAGGTATAGATCCACTGATGATACCCCCAAATGTCCTTACAAAAGGAGGTCTTTACCTCGTTTCCTGACCACCTCTTGCTGCCACTGTCAACGCTATGGAAGCCTGAGTCCAGCCCGCCATCATATCGACGTCCAGGAAATAAATCTTCAGCAGGGCTGGAACAGCCAAGGAGACCTGATCAGCTCCATGCTGGCAGCTCCCCCACCCTCCCGCTGGAATCCAGGGGTGGTCTCTGGTCCCACAGAGATTCCTTCTCCTTATCAAGGGCCTTACCAAGGACTAAAACTTGGGGGACGGGAAGGGACCAGGTCCCCAAGGGCAGCTCCCCGCCGTCCAGCCTCCATTGTTAAGTACTTGAAGATATGAAGTTTCCCCTTCAGACAGATCTGTGTGAGGGGCACATGTATAAGAATGAGGTGACTGACTCCCCAAGCCTTATTGGACCCTCCCATGATACCTACCAGCACCACTGTCCTCAAGGTCCACCCAGGCTGCACCTTACCTGGGCAGGTGGACTCTGTAGGGGGTTGCTATCCAGCAGAATAACCTGCAGGTGTCTGAGGCGGCAGAAGGAGACCGGAATTCGGGAGACACGGTTACAGGAGAAATCCAGGCGGACCAGAGGAAGGTCCCCCAGCTCTACAGTTGGGCAAAGGGAGTGTTAGGAGAAGTACAGGCCGAAGGCCTTGAGTTCTCTTCCTTGCCCTTGGCTCTGACCAGCCAGTCACCCCTGGCTCCATCATAGCCCAGAAGTGACCTGCTCCTCTCCCCACTCACATCTGAGCTGAGCCAGCTCTACTCCAGCTGCTGCACAGCTCTCCCCTGCCCGCCCCTACTGGAATACACTCTACAGTCTCAAGAGAACAGCACAAGACACAAACCAACTGATGGCCACTCTACAAACATATCCCATAACACATGGCCACGGCTGATGTCAGGTGGGTATGGTTTGCAGAAGGGTACACAGTTCAAGGCCAGCCTCAGCTACAGAATAGTGAGTTAGTTCAAGGCCAGCCTCAGCTACAGAATAGTGAGTTAGTTTAAGGCCAGCCTCAGCTACATGAGAGCCATAATCACTCAATCAACCAATCAGGAAGCCTATTTTCCAGTCTCATGTCTTTCAAGCTTTACCTCTTATGAAACCTTCCACACAACTCAGGGTCTTGGAATTCACTGTTCCTTCATACTCAAGAAGCATTTTGCCTGGATCTTTTATGGCCTAGGGAGAACTCCCTGTTTTTGTGCCCCTATTTGCTATGACTAAATTTCAGGTGTTAGACACTTAAATCACCAAGCTCCTGATAATGGTATTGTGAGGTGGGTGTACAGGAGACACTGGGTCACGGGTCTCTCTGCATGGAATAGGCTATTACATGGATGAACTTGTGGGTTAATGGTCCATCAGGGAGTGGCCTTCTCTGTGGCACTCTTGTTCTGTGCTGCTGTGATGCTCTTGACATCCACAGACAAGTAATACTTGCACATATAGACATGCAGATACCACCCACCATAAATAAATGTTTAAAAAAATCATGTTACTTGATCCTCAAGCCTCAAGTGCTGGCTCACACTTATAATCCCAGCACTAGAGGGGCCGAAACAAAAGGAATATGACAAGTTAAGGGCCAGCCTGGGCTTCAGGGTGAAACCCTGTCTCAATAAACCAAAGATAAACAAGGAGTATCGGGTATGTAGCTCAGTTGATGGAATGCTGACCTGGAATGCATGTAGCTCTAGGTTTGGTCCTCAGTACTGCAGAGACCAGACAGGTGGCACTTGCCTGTAATCCCACCACTCAGGAGGTAAAGGCAGGAGAAGCAGGGGTTGGTTTCTGGCCATTCTTGGCTACATACTGAGTTGGAGGCCAGCCTGAACTACAAGAGACCATCTCTCAAAGAACAAAACAGAAAACAAAATTCCAGCGAGGTGGGGGAGTGTACATCCCAGCACTTGGGAGGCAGAGGCAGGTGGATGTCTGTGAGTTTCAGCTAGCCTGGTCTACAGAGTGAATCCAAGGGCAGCCAGCACTACATAGTGAGACTCAATCTCAAGTCGACAAAACAAAACAAAATTCCTTAACTTCAGTAATGTTGTTACAGTGACAGAAAATTAAGACACGTAACAGACTTGGAAGGCAGAGGTCAGAGGCAGAAAGAGGCAGGAGAAGCAGGAGAGGCAGGGAAAATCGGTGACCACTAATCACTCTCGCTCTTCAAACCAAGTCTGCACCTTCCGGCCTCACTGGAGTTATCTTTCTAGCTGCATCCATGCTACACACATCACGATCCCCCTTGCCTCCAGGCTTTGCATATGGTGCTGGTCTCTCTGCCTGGATGAAGGATGGAATGTTCTCCTTCTAAGGTCAGCTGTGCCTGAGAGCTTCAGGGAAATGTCACTTCCCAGGCTCTGCAGAAAAGCCCTGCTTCCTCCCAGTCCCTGGGCTCCCAAGCCTCCTCGCTCTAGCAGCTCCCCATGAAAGGCTCTCTCTCCTCCACTACGCCACTAAGCCTTTGAGGGTTGGTCTCAGATCTCAGTCACATCTATGGGGAGGGAGAACCTGAAATGCAGGAAGCACAGACACCAGAACAATGCTGGCTGAGCATGAGAAGGTACACCTGTTTCCTAGCAGAGACGATGATATATCAAGTGCTGGTCTGCCATAATTACCCCACTGAACAGGGCTGCTTAGGCTCTCCTGTCAGGACCCCCCCCCCATCCCCTCCTCTCCCCACACCCCCCCCCAGTTCAGTCCTTGAGAGGAAGTTCAAGAGCATCACCTGACTAGTGTTTCAAAGAGCTCTTGCTGGGGTAAAGTGGGTGGTAGGTGGGGCTTAAGGTCCCTTCCAACCTTAGGATTCTGCAGTTGACTGACTTCCCTCCTACCCTTCTTTCCTAGCCTGTTCCCACTCATAAAAACAACTAGGAATGCACACCTTCCCAGCCTCAGAGGGTTGCCATGGTCAGGAGCAATACAACTGCTTACTGTTTGCTTTAGATACTAAAGCTCCCTGAGCGACTAAAGGCAAGGTTATTTTAAAAAGGTTGCCTGCCTGTGACTTCTCCAAAGTAGAGCATTATCTCACATTCAGTGTTTGTGTCCCCTCCATTGCATATGTTGAAATCATAACCTTCAAAGTGATTGGTGCTAGGAAATGGGACCTCTGGTGGTAATTAGGGTCATGAGGGCAGAGTCCAGAGAGGATTAGCATCCTATAAAAGAGAGCTCAGAGACCCCAGGAGCTGTCTCCGCTCTGTGAGATAAGGAGACGGTGAGGTGGCTGTTTGTAATCCACAGGGGGCCCTAATAGCACCTGACCCCAAGTTTGGCACCCTGATCTGTGAGGAGCCTCAGTGCCCTTGGGAAGCCCCAGCCTATGGCATCAGCCTAGCTGATGAAGCGTGCGCGCGCACACACAGACACACACACCACTATCCCCCTGCCTCATTTCCTTACCATCAGGCAGGGCACTGAGCTGGTTCCTCCGGACACTGAGGTCCCGCAGGGAACGGAGGCCACACAGCTCCACGGGAAGGGACTGTAGCTCATTGCTGCTCACATCCTAGGTCAGAGGAGGCACTATGAGGCCAGGGTCAGTAGAAATCGCTCGGCCACTTCACTTGGCTACTTGCTGTTAGTCCAATCCTTTTCCCCAAGGGTACCTCCTACTTTCTCTAGCTACTACCCCCAAAGCCCCCAGTGCCTGGCTCAGTAGTCCCTCTTCTGGCCCTTTCCCCTTATTCTTACAAGCTGCCGCAGGCTTCCTAAGGTGCTGATGTCTGGAGGCAGAGCTCCTAGCTTGTTGTTGCTGACAATAAGTACTCGAAGGGGCAGCTGGCAGATGTAGGGTGGCAATGATGACAACTGATTCCGGCTGTGGAAGGGAGACAGCAGCAGGCTCACTTCCCAGGCAAGGCACCCCAGCAGAGGACCTGCTCTGGGGAGCCAGGAGGACCACTCAGAGCAACAAATAGCACAGGTCTCTGAGGCCGACAGAATAAGCTCCACTACCTGAGGTTGAGGTAGGTGAGGGCTGTGAGATTCCCCAAGGCTGGGTTCAGGCATCTCAGGCAATTGTGGTAGAGGCTCAGGCCTTCCAGGGACACCAGCTGGCATGCTGCCTCAGGCACCTCGGGAAACCGGTTCCGAGACAAGTCTAAGGAAAGTAAGGGTCAGGAAAGAGCTAAGGAAAGGCTCTGCCTTGCATAAGGGGACTGAGTGTCCCTGAACCAGCTGCCCAGCTCCCTATCCCCCCCACTGACTGAAAGGAGGAAGCCCATAGGGATAAAGTGCCTGCTGCATATGAGTGAGGACCTGAGTTCAAGCCCCCAGAACCCACGTATAAAAAGCCAGCTGTGGTAGTGGTTGCCTACTGGAGAGGTGGGGCTAAGTGGATCCTTGGTGCTCATTGGCCAGCTGATCAGACAGCATAGCAGATTCAGTGACCAGGTCTCAATGAATACACTCTGCCTCTAAAAAGCAGTGGATGGCAGTGGATGGCACCTGAAGGACAACTGAGACTGACCCTTGAGCCTCTAAAGCGTGTGCACACACATACGCTCATAAGCCTGGCCCCCGGGAAGACTACAAGCCTTCTACAAACTGAAGCACATTACAAACATGACCAGAAAGGCAAACAGAAGGCCCAAGGGACACAGAGTCAGAGAAACCCAGGCTTGGGAGGGTAGGGACAAACCATAAATGCCATCTTTAAATTTACAAATGAAGCCACATGTGGTGGCTCACACCTGTAAGTCCAACATGAGGTCCAGACAGCTAGACTGGGCTCTGTCCCACCCCACCCCACCCCCAAATAAGACAAACGAAGAGTTCTCCTAGCAGCGTGGCAGGTTCTAGAACACCGTGGTCCCTATGTCCTGAGATGTCAGGAGAGTTCAAAGGTGAAAGGTCACAGGCAGGGGCTGTGCTTGTAAGAAAGCAGTCTGGGATGGAAGAGAACGCTCAGTGAGCAGACACACTTGCCACACAAGGTCCCAGCGCTCACATAAAAAGCTGGGCATGGGTATGTACTGAGTAGGGGTCAGAAGAGATCAACTGGAATGGGGGCTGCCAGCCTAGCTCCAGGCTCAGTGAGAGGTGCTGTCTCAGGACAGTAAGGTGGAAAGTGATGGAACAGCACACCCAACATTCCCCTCTTCTGGCCTCCATACACATGTATGAACTCACTCTCCCCACTCCCCAACCAAAAAAAAAAAAAAAACAAAGAAAGAAAGAAAAGCCTGGTTAGGGCTGGATGTGACTTAATGGGGTCTAGCACACAGAAAGCTCTGGATGTGATCCCAGCACACGAAAGAGAAGCTGAAAACAACAGTAAGACGATAGGCAGGAAAGGTTCAGGGGATAACACAGAAACCTCTGGGGGAACCACAGGGAGAGCCCTGCCTCCCAGCTTCTTTAACACGGGGAAATCAAGAAGAGACAGCCCGGCCCTGGGGATTAAGTGAGGCCCTGACACTTGGCCAGTTTTCATCAGCCTCTAGGACCAAAGGACTAAGAACAGCTAGCTTCAGAAGCCTAGAGGGAAAGGCAGCAGGCTAAGCTGGAGTTCTCAGAGTGCTTGAGGTCCTTCCTTCCCATTGGAGGCTCCTTGTCCCAGGCTGGCTGCCCTATCCCAACACCAGCAGCCTTCTGACCCAGGCCTCAGGTTAGAATCTTTGCATTTACCTTGAGCAGACCAAGTAGTAGAGGTGAGGAAGGGAAGCGAGGCCTTTACACCCCTATCTCAAACAGCGGCTCACTGTGGCAGTGCCAGAGGCAAGCCTGGGGTTCCCTCCAGGGTGGAGTGCAGACCACACACCCCTGGAAGCTTGTGCTTCTGTTTGTTGTGTTCAGCAGACAGACCTGGGAGGTGTCTAGGCCTTTGAGGGAAAATCCCAGGCAAGAGATGTTGTGAGCTTGGTTTAAGGGCCCTCCTTCAGAAGGGGGCAAAGGCTAAGAGCAGGGGAAGCTGGGGAATAGTCTCCACGGAAACGCATCTTGTGACAGGAAACGGATTAAAAAACAGTCCATTGGGTTGTGGCTTGTAGGATCTGTTTCCCAGGGGATATCAGCCTGATGCCCTACAAACTGCTCGCTCTTCTTTGCCCCGGTCCTAGTGAACACAGACAGAGATAGTGTAGGAAAATCAGTTCCGGCGAGGACGGAAGGCTTGCACTGGGTCCTCCACCCATGCCTGACACCTGCCTGTTTCCTTTGTGCCCATAATAATGAATGAGAGACAGACAGGCAGGCAGACAGACAGACAGACAGATACTCTGTGTGTGTGTGTGTGTGTGTGTGTGTGTGTGTGTGTGTGTGTGTGTGTGTGTATGTACACGTTTTCATGGGAGTGGAGACCACATTGAAATGGGGTAATGGGTAGAGGGGCAGAAGTCAGGGGCGGAAGGAGCCCAAGCTGGAAGAGGCAGGGCTCAGGGGCACAGGATGTGGTCTGTGGGAGAATGATCTACACTTCTCCTTTGCTAGAAGTTGCCCTCCCCCAACCCAGGTCTCTACTAGTAGGCCAAGGGAACACAGCCCTCGGGTGTCAGGGGCGTCCACAGAGGGAACACACAGGAGCACAGCAAGCAGGAAAGGGTCCAGAATAATCCAGCAGTGCAATGCTCAAGCTCTTGGTCTGGGTTGGAGAGCGAGAGAATGTGGAAGACAGGACAGGGGTCAACTCTGGGCCTCTGTCACACACGCACCCACATTTGTCCCAGGCTAAGAGTACTCAGCTTGGAGAGAGGAGACAGAGGACAGCTGGACATAATGGAACCCACCTGCCTAGAACCTGGGCTCCGAAGAGCGTGAAGAAGGCAGAGAGAGGCTTTCAGGAGGTTGGGACTTTCCCACTTTCCCACACAATTGAACCTGCACCCGGGGGAGCCCTAGCTGCACCCTCAGCCGGAATGCTGGAGGAGGAGGCTGGGTGGGGGCAGGAGCTGGGAGGGGCTAAGAGTGCTTAGTAGTTTTCCCCAGGAGTCCACTCTCTGAGATAGAGCCCTGAGGAAGTAAAGAAAAACATTTGGTCTTTGTCGGAAAAACAAGCAAGGGGGGGGAGGGGAAAGGGAACAGACGGCCAGTGTCACACAGCTGCTGAGGTCAATCTGGAGCTTGGGGGTTGGGGGGACCTGGGAGGGGTAAGAATGGCTCCTGGGGCTCACCCATTCCCAGGACTCATTCAACTGTGTAGGGAAAAGAATGAAAAAACAGATTTAAACTCTCCTCTCCAGAGCTCTAAGGGGAAGCTGAGTGCCAGCCAGTGGCTGATTGCAAGTGGGGAGGCACCTGCTGGACCAATGTGCTCTTTGACCCAGTCCAGCATCCCTCACCCCTCACCGTGGAGATGAGAGGAGCAGAGGGCCTCACACGCCAGCCCAGACTGGGGTGGGGCTCCGGGAATGCAGTCCTCTGTTCTGATCCCCACCCTCAGCTGCCAGCCCAAGTTCATAGGCTGCCTCCTAAGCAGCTGAAGCCTGACTCACCTGTCATAGTACAGTCCCCAGGGCCTGGCCATCAGCAGACACAGGGTGGAGGGAACGTGATTAGAGGGATCCCAAACACACACACAGCAGGGTGGAGGGGACATGATTAGAGGGATCCCAAACACACACACAGCAGGGTGGAGGGAACGTGATTAGAGGGATCCTTAGGGCGGGAGACTGGAAGGAGAGTCTCCAGGAGGTCAGCACTCCTAAGAGATCCAATTTCCTTCCTGTAAGTAAACTGTCTCAAGTTCCTCCCCTAAGGGAAAAGCAGAACCTGAATTGGTGATTCTAGGGTTCCTATGAGGTCACAGGTTCCACAGTGACCTCACAGAGGCAGGAAGAAGATAAAGGCGACAGGGATAATGGATGGAAAAGTTCAGGGCGGGAGGCCCACTTCTTTCACATAGAGGGGCTGTGGTGGATGACAGAGAGGGTCTGGGACTTGTGGAGACTGTGGTAAAGCAAGCAGAAATGTGGGGTTGTTAGGGGCAACCCTTGGGAAACAGATAATTGGGGCTGTTGGAATCGAGATGGAGGGGAGGAAAAGTTGGAAACGACCAGAAGGATGAAACAAACAAAATGCAACAATTACTGATAGATTTATAAATGGGGGCTTGCTTTAAGGGCCAATCAGATCTAGGGTTGAAGAAACCAACCAGGTGAGGGGCGGGACCACGCTACAGGTGCGCAATAAAGGGGAGGGTCGCATATAGCTCGGCCAAAAGTGTTGTGTGCAAGCTTGAAAAGAACTCATTGTCCAGTGGTTCTTACAGCGGGGAAGGGAGGTGGCAGTCTCGATGCCGGGGGCAAGTACTCAAGACTGCCAGGTGAAGGGGTGGGCCCGATTCGAACTCGAGGCGGGGCTATGCAAATGAGGGTCGCGGTCCCCTATGGGTCCCTTCCTCTCTCGGGGCACCGACGCAACTCACCAGCCTGGGTGATGTCTGACAGGTCGTAACTGCGGGCCGCGCCCCGGGGGAAGTGCTTCAAACGCCGGTTGGACAAGTTCAGGGTCCCGGTAGCCACAGCTTCTTCTAGGGCTCGTTCTGCGCTGCGGCTCCCGGGCAGACCAGGAGACCCTGGCACGGAGACTGAGGCTGCAGCTTCCTCACCCCCGGCGGCGAGTGGGCCCGCTACCACCGCCGCCATCCGCTCCCGGCGGCTCCCGCTGCCTGACTGACGGCGCCGGCCGGCCCTCCTCGCCCCTCCCCCACCTCGGGGCCGCCGTAGTCGCCTCTGGAGGGAGGAAGCGAGGGTCAGCAACCCCGCGGACCAATCATGAGCCAGAGACGCGTTACACGTGTCCAATCAGAAAACGCCCTGGGGGTGGAGCTTCTGGATTCTAGACTCCGCTGAGGGACGGGAGGGGGTAAGAGCGGAGCATTCGCCAACGGCCGCGGCTTCTGGTCGGCGACATCCAATCAGAACTCTCGAAGCTAGAGGATGGTGCCAATGAGGTCCGCTCAGAAGGCGGGAACAACAGCTCTCAACTTCAAGGGATCAGAGAGACCCCGAGACCGCAAGCCTGAGCTTCAGGGCCCTCTTTCAAAGTAGACCAATTGCACTCTAGATACAGGAGAGTGACTGTCAAGAAGACAAATTAGAACCTCGAAAGGGAACCTGGCCTGACCTCTCCGCTGAGGGACGGCTCTGCCCACCAATAGCATAGGCGAGGATATGGTCCTTTCAATAAACAAGGAGGCGGGGACTCTAGAAGTTTTGAGACCCAGGTAAAGACGGAACGCTGCGTGCTAGGCGTGCTGACAAAGCAGGGTTGAGAGCTGGGTCCTAGCTGAACATTTGGGGAGCAAGCCAGCGTCCGGGAAGTTAGACAGGGCGAGGGATGCCCCAGGCCAGCGTGCAAGCTCTCAAATCAATAGAAGGGACCATTTCCGGCTGTGAAGACTGAGTCCCAGAGGCGACTCGTGGATTGACCGGTGTGGGGGTTTCCAGCTCAGACAGGGAAAGTCGCCAGATGTGCCAGCTTCACCGAGTCCCCCAGGACAAGACTTGCAATGCTCAGAGGCAATAGCAAACAGACACCCTCTACACCCCTACACCCTTAATCTCCTCAGCTCTTGCATTGCAGAATTTGGTCTTTACAATGACAGGCTGCTTAGCCAGCTTTCTTATCCCCAGAACTCTAGTATCCCGGTCCCACCACACCAGTGACAGGAGCAGCTTCGGTTTTGTTTTTTGGGAGGCATTACCTGCTGTGATCAGTATCCACAGTTTATGCAGGTTGACGGTTCGCCCGGAGCCCTGGCTCCTCTTTAAGGGGTAAGGAGTTATACCAGCTTTCCCAGAGTCGCCGGGATGATTCTGTCCAAGTTGACGCTGTGAGGAGGCATGCCACCAGCATCCCCCTTCCCCTCCCCCTCCTGGGCACTTCAGGTACTTACCAATGTGGCTATAGCTGTGGGATTTCAGTCTTTTTCTCAGTCTGGGTGGCACGGTGGCCCAAAGGAAAGAGGAAGACTGGCTTCTTGAGACAAGATATCAAATAGCCCTGGCTGGCTTCCAACTGGGTATGTAGCTAAGAATGACGTTCAACTCCTGTGGCTGCCTCTCAAGTGCTGGGATTACAGGTGTGCACCTTCGTGCAAGAAATCCTTTGCAGTGACACAAGACCCAAGTTGCCTGACCACCAGCAGCTGAAGTTGCTGTCTCATAGGTCATACCTGCTATGCTAATATGCCTAAACACTTATTAACTGATTACAATTTGGGAGGGAATTTGGCTGATTAAGAGTGCAAACTGCTCTTGCAGGAGACGCTGTGTTCGAAACACCAATGGAGTGGCTCACAGCAGCCTTCTATTGCCAGCTTGTGGGGGTGGGAGGTGGGGGAGGATGGGGTGGATTCCAGTGCCCTCTACTGGCCACCACAGGCACTGCACTCACATTCCTCCACACATACATGATTAAACAGAAATTAAATCTTAGGGGGCTGAAGAAAAAGACGGCTCAGAGGCTATAAGCAGTTGCTGCTCTTGCAGAGGACCCAGGTTTTGTTCCCAGCACTCACATTGCAGCTTACAACCATCTGAAACAACCAATTCCGTGGTATCCAGGCATGCATATGGTACACACTATCTTTTTACAAAGAAAATGTTTAAATAGTAGCTGGACATGATGGCCCACACCTTTAATCCAAGCACTTGGGAGGCAGAGGCAGGTGGATCTCTGTAGTGAGGCCAGCCTGGTCTACAGAGCGAGTTCCAGGACAGCCAGCACTACACAGAGAAACCCTGTCTCAACCCCCACACACCAAAAAAGAAAGCAGGTATTGGAATGGAAGGCCATGCAGATGCTGAGCAGATGCCCTACATGGGAACTGTATTTCTAGTTATCACAGATAAGGGAGCTGGTGTGGGTGATGAACATCTGGCTACAGCAGTCAGTAAATGGATCTGCTAGGCACTTATACACTGGTTTCCTAACAGGATTCAACCCTTTGGCACTCCTAGAAAAGCCATATTCCTTACATTTATTGGTGTATACCTTCCTCTACCTATCAGATGCAATCTCATCTGCTGGACAAAGTCACTCCACAGGAAAAGCTAAGTGCCTAGGCTCTAGCAGATGCCCTAAGCTCCAGAAAAGAAAAGAAAAAAAAAAAACCTCCCTGCCCCACCTAATAGCTTGTCCTTTGCACATGCACTGATGGCACCAGTCACCCGGAAAGCAGCATGTGACTTGGGACTTGTTTTCAATGGCATGGTAAAGAATTTGTGTTCTATTGTTCTCACTTGCATCTTGCTTTCGTGAGCAGGAAGTTAGATTCCCTCTTCTCCACTGTTGTTGTCCATCCATTTTTCTTTCTTATTGAGACACTGTCCCATACAATGCAGTCATGCAGGCTGGCCTCAAACTCATTATGTAACCAACAATGACCTTGAACTCCTTTCTCCTGTTTCCACTTCCCAAGTGCTGGGATTGCAAGTGTGCACTGCCGTATTCTGTTTTATCTGGTGCTGGGGATCAAACCCAGCTTCATGCATGAAAGGCAAGCACTCTACCAACTGAACTTACATCCAGCCCTATACTTTTTTTTTTATCTTTTCTTTTCTGGCTTTATACTCATGAACTACAAATCCCCAGAGACTGAGGACTACCCAGGAGTCCCCAGTTTTTCCCTCTGGAGTTAAAATTAAAAGTGAGAAAATCTACTACTACTCCCTAAAAGAGGAGGACTTACCACCTGCCAATAAATCACTCTTTATATCTCCAGTAAAACATGTATCCCATGAGCCACCTGGTGGCTGGATCTGAGCTAGAACCCAGAAGCTAGCTCTGGGATCATGTTAAGGAGAATAGGTCACAGTTGCTGGACAGTGAGGTCACAAAAAGGTTTATGTGCCCCAGACTCCATGGGGGTGGGGCCTAGATGATAGCGGGGCCCTATAGGTCCTCCAAGCCCAGACTGGGGACATGGTGTGGGAAAGGCAGCGGGGACAGGGGCCTGGGGCCTGGGGAGCCAAGGGGCCTGGAGAGATGAGGGCAGGAGCAGGGAAGGGACAGTCAGGATGGTGAGAAGAAGTCGGAGACAGAAGCTGCAAAAATTGACCAGACTGTGCAGACAGGAGGAGGGGCTCAGGGTGAGGGAGGTGGCAAGGCAAGGGAAGGGCAGGGAGTTGACTGACAGCAAGCAATCTGGGGACAGGTCAAGGCATAAGGCAGGCAAGGGAGGGATGTTAACTTGAGGTCCTGCAGAGAGATGGGACGGCTGGATTTGCTAGCATAGACTTGGCCTTGGATGAGCTCCGAGGCAGCTCACAAAATCAAAGCACAACACTGGCAGCAGAGAAGAGACAGGTGTGACCCCCACAGAACCCCTTTGCCCCCCTCTCCTCTGGCAGGTGAAGCGCAGCTGCCCTTCTTGTGGTCTGGAGACTGGGAATGAAAAGGAGAGAAGGAACCCCATTTCTGTTCAGCTGTTCCCCCCAGAGCTGGTGAGTCATTAGGGTTTGGCAAGCAAACCTTGGGAATGCAAAGCTGAGGTGCAGCCTATGACTCTCCCACCTCCTCCCTCCTCCTCTCCCTCCTCCACAGGTGGAGCACATCGTCTCATTCCTCCCAGTCAAAGATGTTGTCGCTTTAGGCCAGACCTGCCACTACTTCCATGAAGTGTGTGATGCTGAGGGCGTATGGAGACGCATCTGTCGAAGGCTCACTCCACGCATCCGTGACCACCGCTCTGGTGCTCGGCCCTGGAAGAGAGCTGCCATTCTTAACTGTACACTTCCCCTCAGTAACAACTTCTCCTAGCCTCTGTCCTTCCTTATTCTGGAAACTTCCTTCTCTGTCAAGTTGGCTGGTAATCTTTGCACCCCCTGGCAACCTTTTCTCTAGAAGAAACTTGTTCCACTCAAGTATACTCCATGGAGTACTTCCTCCAAGGTCCTGTAACCACCTCTGACAGATGTCCATGCAGTAGATTACAGCTCTAGTACCATTTCTGCCAGGTCTCCCTACATGTGCTAAGTCTTCCAGATCTTACCCTAGAGACACCCCAGACGTGGAGTTTCTCCGTCTTTTAAATCAGAATTAACTTTGTCATTTTGCATATGTGGTGTGTGTGTGTGTGTGTGTGTGTGTATGTGTGTGTGTGTGTATGTGTGTGTGTGTGTGTGTGTGTGTGTGTGTGGTGCACAAGCTAGTGCAATCACTTGTGAAGGCCAGAGGTTGACATTGGTTGGCTTCCTCTGTCCCTCTCCACCTTATTTTTTTTAATGTTTATTTTTATTTTATGTGTATAGGTGGTGTTTTGCCTACATGTATGTCAGTGCACAACATGCATGCAGTGCCTGTGTAGGCCAGAAGGGGGCATCAGATCATCTGGACCTGGACTGCCACGTGGGTACTGGGAACTAAACCCAGGTCCTCTGAAAGAGCAGCCAGTGCTCTTCACCACTGAGCCTTCTCTAGCCCTGCCTGATGTTTTTAAACAGGCTCTCACCGAACCTTGAGCTTGCCATGCTAGACAGGATGGCCAGCATGCCCTGGGGATCCTTCTGTCTCTCCCTTCCCCCTTCCCCGAAACCAGTGCATACTGTCATTAAAAATATTCCATACCAGAGTTTACACGGGTGCCGGGGCTCTGAATTCAGGTCCTCCTGCTTACACAGCAAATACTTTACACATTTAGCCATCTCCCCAGCTTTTTGTCACCTTGTAACAGTTGAGATGAAGTAATTCTCTTTTTTTCATGTTTATGTACACGGCGTATGTGTCTATATGTATGCATGTTTGCATGTGTGTGGACACGTGCACATTGGGGTATATGTATGTAGAGACCAAAGTTGCTCTCAGGAATGGCTGTCATCACCCCTCCACTGCATTCAGTGAAGCCAAGTCTTTCAGTTGCACCTGGAAGTAGTCTCATTAGCTAACTTGCTCTGAGGATCCTGCTCCCACTTCTGAGTCTCCTGCTTCCGAGACCAGAACTACAGGCAGGCCAAGAAGCCCACCCAGTACTTATGTCTCAGCTCTGACCCTCATGCTTGCCAGGCAAGAACTTAAGCCCTCTCCCTAGCCAGAGGTGAAATAATTGTCTATTGTGGAGGTGGTTCTATTGTAAGACAGGTGACAGTGCCAACTCCCCAGTTATGACAACCAGTGTCTCTATTGTAAGACAGGTGGCAGTGCCAACTCCCCAGTTATGACAACCAGTGTCCCTGAGGGTCATAATCACCCCAGCTTGAGAGCAGTGATCCACTCCACTTCAGGAAAGGTGCTACCTAATTACTTCTTTCACACATACATAGTTTAGAGAAACAGCCACAGCAGAGGCGAGAAGAGATGTTTGGCCCTTTGTTTCTGTGTTTATTCTTACAAACAGATGCTACTGGGAAGCACATGTGTGGCCCTGGGATGCTGGGTCAGAGGTAGGACATGAATCAAGCTCTCTGTATCACCCCAGGAAAGAGTCCGATCCCTGGTCCTGGAGACGGAAATTAAGCTAAATACCAGGGTGTCTGGAAAATCCAACCTAGCTCACCCTAGCTCTGACTCTTCCCACTCATGTCACCTCAGCCTTGAAATCATTTCCTTCTGGTCTTTAGATACAAAGGGCCTGTATTTCCAGGCATTCGGAGGACGTCGCCGATGTCTCAGCAAGAGTGTGGCCCCCATGCTAGCCCACGGCTACCGCCGCTTCTTACCCACGAAGGACCATGTGTTCATTCTTGACTATGTGGGGACACTCTTCTTCCTCAAAAATGCTCTGGTGTCCTCCACCCTTGGCCAGATCCAGTGGAAGCGGGCCTGCCGCTATGTGGTGTTGTGTCGAGGTGCTAAGGATGTGAGTAGGGAATTCTGGGTGCTGAGAACCCACCTCAGTGGTCCTGAGTGGTCTCTCCTTTAGGGAGGGATGTTAGGACATCTGCCCTCTCTTGGGGAACCTGAAAGCAACCCATTTCTCTGTCATTTGCTTGTGTGGTTTTTTTGTTTGTTTGTTTTTTGTTTTTTTTTTGTTTTTTGTTTTTTGTTTTTTTTTTTTTTTTTTTTGTGCCAGAAATTGAACCCAGGACCTCATACATGCTAGGCAAGCACTCTCTCACTGAGTTAGATCAGCAGTTTTAAATAAGCTCTCATTTCTTAGCCCTGAGCCCAGTCGTCTCATTCCCCATCCCATGACCCACTTGCTCTAGCTTTATCCCATTCAGAGCCTCTAGATTCCAGACAGCCTCACCTTGTTCCACAGTTTGCCTCTGACCCAAGATGTGACACAGTTTACCGTAAATACCTCTATGTTTTGGCCACTCGGGAGCAGCCACCGGTGGTGGGCACCACTGACAGCCGAGCCTGTGACTGTGTGGAGGTCTACCTGCAGTCCAGTGGGCAGCGGGTCTTCAAGATGACATTCCACCACTCCATGAGCTTCAAGCAGATCGCACTGGTGGGCCAGGAGACCCAGCGGGCTCTACTGCTCCTCACAGGTGTGACCCACAAAGCAGTGGTTTGCAAATATCTAGTAGATTCTTCAGGAGCTGCTTCAGGGGAGAGCAAGAGAGGGGCCTGGCAGAGAGGGTTCTACCTTCTCATGCTCCAGCTCTCAACCACAGAAGTTCTAGAATTCTTCATAGAATTTCAGATAAAGGTCCTTCTCAGGCTGGGGGTGTAGATCGAGCTACATGAAGCAGCAGGTTTAACCCCCTGGCGCCATATAAAGTGGGTATAGTGATACACGTCTATACTCCCAGTATTTGGAAGGTGGAGGCAGGAGAATTGAGTTCAAGGTTATTCTTAAGCTACAGTGGTTGAGACCAGTCTACATAAGACAAGTGTGCTGAGTAGATGGGACAGTGGGTAAAAGACTTGCAGCAAGCATGGGGATGTGAGCTTAGATTCCCAGAACCAACATAAGGCTAGACACAGTAGTGCATGTCACTAATCCTAGCACTCATAAGGTGCGATTCAAGATGGAGACAGCAGGCTCCCAGAAGCCTGCAGGCCAGCTAGTCTGGCATGTGTAGTGGTAGTGGTGAGACTCCCACTCAAACAAGGTAGCTGGCAAGGACCAACACCAAGGCTTCCCCTGCCTCCTGCACGTACACTGTGCATGGGAGCCCACACTATTACAACAGTTTCTTAAGTTGTTTGGAAATCACTGCTCTAGTGTGCATCTGATTTTAAAATCTGATCCCTCCTAACCTGCATGTCAGGCACTTTACTTTATACCCCAAGCTGTCCCCTCCTCACTTCTCCAGTGTCCTCCATAATTGACAGCACCCTCCTTAAGACTGAGACCCTGTGGACTTCCGACCCAGGCGGGAACCTAAATGCCCAGGCTTCATTCTTCCCAACACTCAAATTAAGAGTTTGCAACATCTAATCACTAGGTTTGCTCTCCACTAGTCTCTCATGCTGAAGTACCTCTGTGTTGTGTTTTGAGGGTTGAGGACTGGGGGCTGGAAGCCATGCTCTTCCTCTTTTCTTTTTTTTTTTCCTTTCTTTTTCTTTATATTTGAAATTTTTTAGAGACAGGGTTTCTCTGTGTAGCCCTGGCTATCTTAGAACTCACTCTGTAGATCATGCTGGTCTTGAACTCAGAGATCCGTCTGCCTCTGCCGCTCAAGTGCTGGGATTAAAGATGTGTGCCACCACTGCCCAGCTCTTTTTCTTATTTTATTTTTGTAGTTGAGACAGAGCCTCAATATGTAGTTCAGTCCTGGCTGGCCTGGAACTTACTATGTAGCTCGACCACACTGTTCTTTAACTCACAGAGTTCTGTTTGCCTCTGCCTCCTAAATGCTGAAAGTAAAAGCATGTGTCACCCCCCTTTGCGCACGTGTGTGTGTGTGTGTGTGTGTGTGTGTGTGTGTGTGCATAAGTGGAGGTCAGAGGACAACTTGCAGGAGTCATTTTCTCTGTCTACCCTGGGTTTCAGCAGGTTGTCGGGCTTACACAATGTGTTTTTACTTATGTAGCTATCTCATTGAACCTCTACCTTTTTCTTGACACTCTAGGGGCAGCTTCTGTTGAGTGTCCCATGGGATGTTAATCTGGGGATTGATGAATCCTTTCCTCCATGGAATTGTATGCTTCCCTTCATATCCCCAGATGAAGGAAAAATCTACTCCTTGATAGTGAATGAGACCCAGCTGGACCAGCCACGCTCCTACACAGTACAGCTGGCCCTCAGGAAGGTGTCTCGATGTCTGCCTCACCTTCGTGTGACCTGCATGGCTTCCAACCAGAGCAGCACTCTCTATATCACGGGTAAGAAGCACCTCCCAGGACTGGGGAGAGGGCTCCATAGGTAAATTTACTGGTTGTGTAAGGCTGAGGATAAGTTCAAGTCCCCAGAACCCACATAGAGCTGGACCCAGAGGAACGTTTGTAATCCCAAAGGCAGAGAAGGGGATTCCCTGTGGGCCAGCCAGTCTGCCATCAAAACAGCAAGAGACCCCCCCCCCTCAAACAAGGTGGAAGGGATAGACAAACACCAAGGTTGTCCTCTGATTTTATGGTGTGGCACATACTTGCCAATACCTATAAACATATATCAGCCTCCCCCACACACACACACACTGAGAAATTTAAACATTTTGGGCAGATCCAATCTTGGGCAGATCCCTCCATTCACTGACACTCCTTAGGCATGCTGGTGAATATGGCTAGGTTCCCAGCTGTTGTAGCTGGAGTGATGATTGAATGAGACTCCCTGCCATCTCTAAGAGCAGTTTATCACCACAGATGGGGCATTGTCCCTAGGAAATGGGTGCCCAAAGCTGCCTTTGAGCTGAGGGCTCCCGACCCCCCAGACCAGGGGGGAGTGTATTTTGAGGTGCATACCCCAGGGGTGTATCGTGATCTATTTGGGACCCTTCAAGCCTTTGACCCTCTGGACCACCAGATGCCACTTGCTCTGTCCCTGCCTGCCAAGGTAGGATGCTGGTATGGAGGATGGTGGGCAGTTAGCATGGTGTGGAGCAGAGGGCTGGGCTCTAGGGGCTGGAGGAATAGATCTGGGTGGGACAGAGGGACTCAGGGAGAGGAGGTCAGATGGGATCAGTTAGGGGACAGTTCTGAAACTGAGTTTCCTGAGAATGGAGTACTCACATGCTCTTTCTGTCTTAATCTTCCTAGGTCCTATTCTGTGCTCTCGGCTACAATCATCTTGGCCTAGTAGATGAATTTGGCCGGATCTTTATGCAGGGAAATAACAGATATGGGCAGTTGGGAACGGGAGACAAAATGGACCGAGGGGAACCCACACAGGTGAGAATGTTTCCTGGCAAGGCTCATCCAATCTCCTAACCCGGCATCTAGCTACTTTTCCATACCACTTTCTCTCCCCTAGGCAAGGCTAAGCCCATTATATTAACACTCATGCTGTAGCTGCAGGTCATAATTATCCAGGGCTGGCCCCAGAAGGTCTGTTCTGTGCAATGCACATAGTGTGTGCAGAAGGAATTCAGTGATGGAGTAGGCTGGGAAGCCGGGTGTGTTGAAGTACTAGAAAAGGTGAGATAAAGCCTGAGAAGAGGGCTCAGAGAGCAAAACGCTTGTCATGTGAGCATGAAGACTGGAGTTCAGATCCACAGTACCCATGTAAAAAGCTGGACATAGCTGTGAGTGCCTAGGCTGCCAGCACTGGGAGGAGGAGACTGAAGGATCCCAGAGATCGCTGGTCAGCCAGGCTAGCCAACCGATGAGCTCCATATTCAGTGGGAGACCCTGCCTCAGAAAAAATAAGGTAGGTGGCCCGTGGTGGTGCCTCCCAGCACTCAGGAGGCAGAGTTAAGCAGATCTCTGTGAGTTTGAGGCTAGCCTGGTCTAAGACAGACAGGGTTACACAGAGAAACCCTGTCTTGAAAACAAAACAAAATGATAAAGGGCAAGTGAGGAAGATAGTTAGCATTGACCTCTGCCCTCAATTTCCACATGCATAGTGCACACTCCCGAAATGCACACATAGCTTTTAAAAGGTGAGATGGCAGTAGGGCCTGTGGGTTTGAGGGTGTTCAGGTGAGGCTAGAGAAAGGCATTCCATGTAATGAGGACAAGGGCAGTGATAAAGCTTACACATAAGACAGTAAAAAGACTGGGGAGGGGGGCTGGAGAGATGGCTCAGAAGAGCTGGGTTCAATTGGCAGCACCCACATGACAACTCAGAACTGTCTGTGACTCCAGTTCCTGGGGATCTGACACCTTTACACCAATGCACATAAAATAAAATTAAATTATTAAAAAAGAAAAATAAAAGACTGGTCAGATGGACTAGATGTACCACAGTGGTAGAGCACTTGCTTAGCATGCGCAAGACCCTAAACTGAATCCCTAGTTAAAAAAAGTAGGAGAAGAAGAGAAGGAAGCAGAAGAGAGCAAGTTCCAGGACAGCCAGGCCTACACAGAGAAGCCCTGTCTTGAAAAACCACACACACACACACACACACACACACACACTCACACACACACACTCACACACACACACTCACACACACACACACTCACACACACACTCACACACACACACTCACACACACACTCACACACACACACTCACACTCACACACACTCACGCACACACACTCACACACACACTCTCACACACACACACACTCACACACTCACACACTCACACACACACAGCAAGCAAGCAAACCTGAGACAGAGTAGCACATGTAGGCAGTTCCTATCTGTCATTTTCACAGAGGAGTGAAGAAAGATGTCCTTGAGTCAGGGACAGGGTTAGTTGGTGGAATGCTTGCATGAGACCCTGAGTTTCATCCCCAGCACTATGAAAACCAGGCATGATCCCAGTGGTTGATATGTGGAGAAAGGAGGATCAGGAGTTGAAGGCCATCCTCTGTTACGAGTGGGTTTTCCCTGCTGGTCTGGCCCCACCACCACACCAGCCCCAAATAACACACAGAGATGCTGTATTAGATATAAAGCTGTTGGCCTGTTACTAGTGTTTCTTATTGGCTAGCTCTGTCTTAAATATTAACCCACTTCTATTCATCTAAGTATTTCCATGTGGTCTTATCTAACGGGAAAGAGAGCCCGGAGTTCTACCCTTTGGTCCTACATCTTGAAACTCCTCCCTATTTCTTCCTCTCTCCTCCTAGTCTCCTAGTCCCGCCTATCTTGCTTTCCTATTGGCCAACAGTGCTTTATTCATTAACCAATAAGAGAAACATATTTACAAAATGACATCTCCCATCAATCCTCAGCTACACAGTGAGTTCTAGGCCAGACTGGGCTACATGTGTCCTGTCTTAGTTACTGTTCTATTGCTGTGAAGAGAGACCATGACTAAGGCAACTTATTTATTTATTTATTCGGGACAGGGTTTCTCTATGTAGCCCCAGCTGTCCTAGAACTTGCTCTGTAGACATGGCTGTCCTCAACCTCAGAGGTCCACCTGCCTCTGTCTCTCAAGTGCTGGGATTAAAGGCCTGGGCCACCACCAAAAGCAACTTTTTTTTTTTTTTTGAGACAGGGTTTCCCTGTAGTTTTTGGCACCAGTCTTGGTACTCTCTCTATAGACCAGGCTGGCCTTGAACTCAGAGATCTGCCTGCCTTTGCCTCTCAATTGCTGGGATTAAAGGCATGCATCACCACCACCTGGCTTTCAAGGCACCTCTTATAAAGGAAGCATTTAATTTTGGAGGATCAGTCCATGATCATCATGATGGGAGGCAGGTGGGCATGGTGCTGGAACAGTAGCTGAGAACTGTATATCCTGATCCACAGGCAGATAGAAGAGGGGGAATAGAGAGAGAGGGGACTGATCCACAGGCAATGGGCAAAGAGAAGCTGGGGGGGGGGGGGCGGGAGAGAAAGTGGGGAGGGAGGGAGAGAATGGGCCTAGCATGGATTTTTGAAAGCTCAAACCCATCCTCAGTAGCACAGTTCCTGCAAGGCCACACCCTTTAATCCTTTAACCCTTTCCAAGCAGTTTCACTCCCTGGTGAGTAGGCACTCAAAGCATGAGCCCAGGAGGCCACGCTCATTCTCACCAGCACTCGACCCACCCACAGTAAGCAGCTGTGGAAAGGCTCATCAGGCAACAGCTTGCTGGAAGGAGAGAGCGTATGCAGAAGTTGTCCTCTGCCCTTGACAGTGGGCTGTGCATCACACACAAACAAATGTAATAAAAAACTAAATAAACAAAGACTGTATTTTTCAATCATTGATTTTTTTTTTTCTTTTTAATGTTCAATGGTGTTTTGCCTGCATGTCTGCCTGTGTGAGGGTATCAGATCCCCTGGAACTGGAGTTACAGACAGTTGTGAGCTGTCATGTGGGTGCTGGGATTTGAACCCCAGGCCTCTGGAAGAGAAGTCTTAACCACTGAGCTATTTCTCCAGCCTAAACATTTTTTTTTTTTTTTTTTTTTTTGAGAAAACTCTCAGTATGTAGCCTGGGTTGGACTAGAACTCATTTTAATCCTCCTGTTTCCCCATGCCTGGCTGACGTCTCAATTGTTACTTGCTGTTTTTTTTTTTAATTAAGGATTTATTTGCTTATTTTACTGTGTATGTATTACACATGCAAGAATGCACATGTGTATCCATACAAACATGTGTGCAGGTACCCAGGGAAGCCAGAAGAGGGCATCAGGTCTTGTCTTTAAGGAAGAGCATGTTTCCTGAGGAGCAGGACACAAAGTTTTTACCAAGTACCAGAAGCCATGTAGTCAGTCTTTGGGGCCTTTGTGGACACAGAAAGGGACAGATAGCTGCCAGCTTTCAGAGCAGGGCAGATGACCTGGGGCAGGACCCTCTTTTATTCCAACTCCCAAGACTGTGCTTTGTCCCAAGCCTTCCAGTTAACCTTCTCTAACCTGGAGCCCCACCCTCCCCACTCCCACCCCATCCCACCCCAGTCCTTGAGGATTCCCACCTTAAAACCCCTGACCATTTTGTCTGTCTGTCCTCAGGTTCGTTATCTACACCGTCCCATTGCCCTGTGGTGTGGCCTCAACCATTCCTTGGTGCTGAGTCAGACCTCGGATTTCAACAAGGAGCTGCTGGGGTGCGGCTGTGGGGCTGGAGGCCGCCTTCCTGGCTGGCCCAAGGGGAGTGCCTCCTTCGTCAAGCTACATATCAAGGTCAGAGCAGAGTCAGGCAAGCGGACAGACAGGGAGGATAGAGCAACAGTGCCAGGTGACCCTCAGGACTAGAGCCAGGACTTACCTCCCTCCCTCAAAAAGTTTTAAAATGTATTTGGGAGGGGCCGTGCCAGGATGATCCTGTGGAGGGCACAAGACAACTGTGAAAGTCGGTTCTCTCCTTCCTTGTTGGTCACCAAGCTTAGCAGCAAGGTGAACCATTTCATTGGACTCCCTTTTTTTCAAGTAGATTCTCCCTGTAGCGCAGGCCTGCCTTAAACTCTCAGTTTTCCCAGCTCTCCTGTGTTACCATGCCCAGCTTGTTCCTGGGACCCCAGCAAGGGACCACTGGTCCCAGTTCCCTGTATCATGAAATCTCCTTTGCTTGCCCTGCACACTACTCCCTGCTGTCTCCTTAGCTGACCCTGCTGGCTTTATCCAAGTTCACAAGGTCCTGGAACACAGCAAGCTGATGTTCACTTGCTGCCTGAGAGGGACCAACACAGCATCAGGCTTAGCTGGCTGCAAGCCCCTGGCAGAGTTAAGCCCCTCAGCCCCACCCCTTCTCTCCCCTAAGGTCCCCTTGTGTGCCTGCTCCCTGTGCTCCACCAGAGAGTGTCTCTATATGCTGTCCAGCCACGACATCGAACAATGCCCAGTGTATCGAGACCTGCCAGCCAGCAGGGTGGGGGGAAGCCCTGAACCTACTCAGGGGGCTGGAGCCCCCCAAGATCCTGGGGGAACAGCCCAGGCCTGTGAGGAATACCTCAGCCAGATCCACAGTTGCCCCACGTTGCAGGACCGAATGGCCAAGATGAAGGAGATTGTGGGCTGGATGCCCTTGATGGCAGCCCAAAAAAGATTTCTTCTGGGAGGCACTGGACATGCTGCAGAAGACTCCTACCGGGAATGGCCCGGGCACCTCAACCCCTGAGAGCTGACCCTGCCTCTTAGCCTTTATTCCTGAAGGAAACGAGGCCCTGGGTTAGGGCCTAAGGAGAGATGGAGTAGCAGACAAGATTGTGTGTACATGTGGTGGGGTGGTGGGGTGGGAGGTGGGTTGAGTTGTGGGGAGTAGTGCTGGACATGCCAGGGTAAGGTAGGAAATTCTTTTTTAAATGTGGGGGGGGGCTGCCCTGGAGGGGCCCCTAACCTGACTATCATGGACAAGAAATTTGATGGACAATAGAATAAAAGGCTAAAGGAAGGCCTGTTTTTAAACCCTGGGGCCTTATGGGAGACAAGGGGTGGAGGGTACCCTGGCTGATGAGAGAAGAAAGACAGTGGGAGAGAGCCCCAGCTGTGGGTTTACTGAGATGTGCCAGCCCCTGACTCACTCCAGAAAGCTCACGTTGTCTTTCTGATGTGCAGATTGGGCCTGGTCTTGTGGAATAACTCGGTTGACAAAGCTTATTTTCCCAGTTTGGAGCCTCTGCTGGGTCTGGAACCTTAACTCGAGTCTGCTCATTTTGCTTGTGACAGAGCCTCACTGTGTGGCCCATGCTGACCTTTAACCATCCTGACTCCATATCCAGAGTGCTAGGATTACAGGTGCCATTCTCATACCTGGGTCAGCCAGGAGCCTAATCTTTACCTCTACTTCTGGAAGTCCTTACCCCTAGCCCTGAGCCCTTCGAAGTCAGCACCCTGTTCTTTGTTGTTTTCCAAGCCCAGCCTCTCCTGTCTGTTCCCTTACCCTACTGCCCCTTCCCCTCTTCGCCCAGGGAAAGGGATACTCCACGCCTCCCTTAGCCCTTCTCCAGTACCTTAAAATAGTTGGAAGAGAAAATAATGGGTCCTGCCTTGGCCTGACCGGGCCCAGTGTTAAAGGGAAAGCCATGCACTGTGCAGAAGATCCTGGGTAAGGGTGCAGGCCTGGAATCCCAGCACTTGGGAAGCTGAGGCAGGAGGATCAAAGGTTTCAGCTAGCCAGGACTTCATGGCAAGACTGTCTTAAGCAACAACAGAAACTATCCAGAAATGTGCAGTGGAACCATGGATGGCCAAGAGACTCAAGAAGGACATTCCCTCTTGATGCTGAGAAAGCAACAGGTGAAGAGGTCCAGTCTGCACCCGAAGGTCTACAGGGAAGACCAGGTTCTCAGGCACAGGACAGAGTGGAGTTGCAGATAACATCTTCTGATGCAGATGATGTTCTCTCTGCCCCTCGTTCCTCCCAGCATCCTTTAGTCAATCAGTATATGTCCAAGACCTAAAGAGGCCCCTGCAGGGACTCACCACTGTCCCAGCTGTCTCCCTGTCCCGCCTCCCCTGCTGCCCGCCCAGTTGGCCAGTCCCCACGCCCACACACCCAGGGCTGCCTCATCTGGTACCGATTATCCTGCTGCTGCTGCTGCTGCTGTTGGTGCTCATCTCAGCTGCTGCTTCCAGCACCTTCCCCCTACACAATGCTGGCTGCTGCCCTAACCTCCCTACTGGGGCCTTTCCTTGTGGCCTGGGTACTGCCTCTTGCCCGAGGCCAGACCCCCAACTACACCAGGTAGGTCTCATGTCTTTCAGATGGCTTCCAGAGGGAGCTTCAAAATGCTTGTGACTCCTGGGAGGGCTGTGCCAGTGGGTCTTGCGAGCTCTTCTGCTAGCAGCCCCTTCACATTCCCATCTTCCTCCTAAGATTCATGCTCTCCCTGTCTGCTGCAGAGCCGTGCTGGTCTAGACTACCACTGTTTCTACTCCTTTATGACCGTTCCTCTGCCCTAAATCTCCCTTTCCACCCAGAGCCATGCCTTTCCATGGAGTTTGAACCCAGAAAGCCAAGACCTTGAACTTGTCTTTTAGCTGACATTCAGGAAATGAGATTGGGGGAAGGGCAGCAAGCAGAAAGTCAGATCTGGTCCTTATAGCTGGAACCCGGAGCAGGGCAAAGGTGGGCGCCCCTAACTGTGTGTCCACTGTCGATCCCCGCATCTCTCTTGCCCCCTCCCCCTCATGGCCTCATGGCTTGTCACATCTGGAAGTAGTTAGGCGGCTCCTGTCCTTGACTGCCTGGCAGGGCAAGGAGGGGGGTAGAGAAAGCTAGGGGACTGAAGAGGATTCCGGGAATTCCTGTCGACGTGGGGGTGGAGCCTCTAGGGGCTGGAGAGATGGCTCCTTTGCCTAGCCCCACTTCCCTGGTCCTCACAGGCTAAGGCTTTTCCAGCACATCCTCCTTATTGCCTGGGGTTTCGCAATCTGATGACCCTGTCTCCAATGGTCTGCCTGACACCCTTCTGTCCTGCAGACCCGTGTTCCTGTGTGGAGGGGACGTGTCAGGAGAGTCGGGTTACGTGGCAAGTGAGGGTTTCCCCAACCTCTACCCCCCAAATAAGAAGTGCATCTGGACAATCACGGTGAGAAAAAAGGCCCCTCCAGTCCTCATGGCCTTTCATCAGTCCCTTTAGCAAAACCCTGACAGCTCAGGATACCGGAGCTCCCCATCACCAGGCATCACCTCAATCTGGGAAACCCTCTTCCCCCTTTGGTCACAAGGGTGTCAGGCTCCGTAGCAGCATGCTGTGATAACATCCTGACCTTCCCATTCCTTTGTCCTCCCTCTGCTACTGGAAATGGAACTCTGGTACTTAGACACGCTAGGCCAGAATTCTACCACTAAGGTACATCCCAGCCACTTATTCATTTAGGTTTCTTGTTTTTCTGTGTGTGTGTGTGTGTGTGTGTGTGTGTGTATGTGTGTGTGTGTATGTGTGTGTGTGTGTGTACATGTGTGTATGGTGCATGTATGTGCATACTCATACATGCATGTGTAGAGGTCAGGGTGCTATGTTGGGTGTTCTAGAGTTCTACCATTCTCCACCCTATTTCCTTGAGACAAAGTCTCTAAATCTAGAGCTAGCCTAAAGGTCAGCAAGCCCTAGTCTCTGCCCCCTCCCACAGGGCTAGGATTACAGGCATGCGTGGAGACTTAAATGTGACCTTTTATATGGGCTCTGGGGATTTGAACTTGAGCAAGCACTTTTACCACTGAGCCATCTCCCCAAGCCCCATTATCTTTTATTTCTGACAGTGTCTCTGTAAATTATGGGCCTCACATTTTTGATCCTCCGGCTTCAGTTTCCCAAATAGCTGGGATCACAGATATGCACCCAGGGTACTGAGCCCTAATTCTTTGTTTTTGGAGGCAGAGTCTCGCTGAGTAGCTTAGGGTGGTCTTGCTTGAACTTTGAGGCAATCCTGAGTCAGTACCTAAATCCTGAGATTACAGGTGTGAGCTGCCATACCTAGCTTAAGTCCTCCTGGTTTTTTTGTTTGTTTGTTTGTTTGTTTGTTTGTTTTTGTTTTTGTTTTATTGTAACAAATGCCTCTATCCCTAATTTGCCCCTGTTCTCTCCCTCTAGAGACTCCAGGCTCTCTGTGTTGCACTGGCCAGGGGCCTTTCCAGTTATGACTATTTCTTTAAGAAGTACTTGGGGGAGGAGGTGATGCCCACTGTTGGGGTTGTTTGGGGCCTGATTTTGTGGGTTCTCCGTTCCCATTTTATCAGGTGCCTGAGGGCCAGACTGTGTCCCTGTCCTTCCGAGTCTTCGATATGGAGCTCCACCCTTCCTGCCGCTATGATGCTCTGGAGGTCTTTGCTGGATCTGGGACCTCAGGCCAGCGACTTGGACGCTTCTGTGGCACTTTCAGGCCTGCACCTGTAGTCGCCCCTGGCAACCAGGTGACTTTAAGGATGACAACAGACGAAGGCACTGGGGGACGAGGCTTCCTGCTCTGGTACAGCGGTCGGGCCACCTCAGGCACTGGTGAGCATCCTGGCTTCCTGTTTCCCTCTCCTTGTCCCACCCTGGTTCAGGTTCCCACCCCTGCCCTAACCTGGACCCTCCCCAGATTATTCCCAAGAGTTAGGGCCATCATTACTCCCTTTCTTCTCACTAACCGCCCCTTCAGTCCCTCCTCCTGGTCTTCTCTCCCCCTCCCGCTCCCACCTACCCCTCTTCCAGGGCCTCCCCCAGGTGCGAGGCGGAAATGGGTCATGGACCCACGGGTGGAATGGGCGGCCTGGGGTTACTGGGACGGTGAGTAACTGCCCGCCCCCCTCCGCAATCGGGCTCCTCTGAAAGGAGTAAGGGGGCACCCTGAAGCTGGGGGACTAGGGTTGCCTCATCTGGAGCCCCCTATACCCAGCTCTGGGATCCCGATTGCGGTCCCATCACCCCCTCCCGGCAGCACAAGTCTCTCTAGACTATTTCAGGCAGAGACCTCATCAGAGGGGAGGTCACCCTCACAACCTGAGAGCTCTCTAGCCTGCTTAAGAGGATTCTTCTGCTAGGCCGGGATGGAGAGATGGGATCTCCTAGGGGAAGAGGCGTGGTGTGGCGGCGGGTCGGGGAGGGACCAGAAGGGATCCATTCAATCTTTCCTCTCTGTTGGGCACCCCAGCCCTGTCTTCCCAGGCATTTGCTGACCCACCCCCTTTACTGTTCCCCTTTCTTGTTCCCTCATCTTGAGACCCAGACTTCCTAGCTGCCTGCCAGCTCCCAGTCTAGAGCTCTCTACTCTAGCTGACGGAGGGTCTCCACCGGCCCCCACCCGGTCCCTCTCTCCCCTTCTCAGAGCACCAGTTTTGCGGGGGGCGGATGGAGAAGGCCCAGGGAACCCTGACCACGCCCAACTGGCCTGAGTCGGATTACCCCCCAGGCATCAGCTGTTCCTGGCACATCATTGTACCCTCAGACCAGGTACTGACCCTCTTGATCAGGCCACCCACCAGGTACCCAGGCAACATCCTTAAAGCAGACAGGTAGCACATTGAACATCTGTGTCCTGATCCCTGAGTTTACCCTGGTAGAGACCAAAACCAGACCCAGATCAGATCACAAGCAAGCAAAATGACAAAAGTGCGACTGCTGGCCTTACGGGAGGGAAGTGCGTGGTCCTGATGGGAACTGTGTGGTCCTGATGGGAACTGTGTGCTGTAGTCATGGGGTGGAGCTCTGCCCATTGGGAGTGAGCTAAGATGCACTTGACCTTGCCCACCAGGTCAAAGGTTGCTCCTTGTAGGGTGCGTGTGTGTGTGTGTGTGTGTGTGTGTGTGTGTGTGTGTGTGTGTGTACCCTTAGGCTAGCAGTGTGAAAGCGTTAAAGAGGGAACGAGGAGACTCTGGTGCTACTACCAAGTACTCCTGGGGCTGAAGAGGTGCAGGGCAGTATCTGGTCTGCCTTGGCCTGTCCTGCTACGCAGCCAATGCCTCTACCAGGTGATCATGCTAACCTTTGGGAAGTTCGATGTGGAGCCTGACACGTACTGCCGCTATGACTCTGTCAGCGTGTTCAACGGAGCTGTGAGTGATGACTCGAAGAGGCTGGGGAAATTTTGTGGAGACAAGGCCCCTAGGTGAGGGATGGATCCTTGGCTGGGCACTGTTGGGACTAACTCCTCCTCCCTTTGTGAATAGCTGTCAAGGCCGGCAGGGTTGTGGGGAGGCTCAGCTGACTGGGCAAGAGCTGAGCTCCAGGGTTCCAAACCATTGGTCTGAACAAGTATAGGCACTGGCAAAAGTTTAGTATATCTTCTGGAGTCTGCAGAGCCTCAAGGGCCTGGGGTGTGAGAGGACTAGTTTCAGGTTGGCCGCTGGGGACAGAAGAAGGCGCACAGTCTTCCCTGAGACCTCAGGCAGCTCTCCTCTGCCCTCTGCAGCCCCATCTCTTCTGAAGGGAATGAGCTCTTGGTCCAATTTGTATCGGATCTCAGTGTCACCGCAGATGGCTTCTCAGCTTCCTACAAGACCCTGCCACGGGATGCCGTGGAAAAGGAGCTAGCTCCAAAGCCAGGGGAGGATGTGCAGCTTGGTTCCCAGTCCCGCTCTGACCCAAACACAGGAACTGGGCCCAAAGTCAAACCACCCAGCAAACCTAAATCCCAACCTGCAGAGAAACCCAAGGTCTCCCCTGATACCCAGGAGACTCCAGCAGCCCCGGGTGAGTGTGGAAAGGTGGAAGGACGTGCTGGAGAGAGGGCTCAGTGGTTAAGAGCCCTGGCTGCTCTTCCAGGGGACCCGGGTTTGATTCTCAACACTCATGTGGCAGCTGACAACCATCTGTAATTCCAGATATACATGTAGGCAAAACACCCATATACATAAAATAAAAAAGTGGAAGAAGGGGCATGGACTAAAGGAAGCACTAAATTCTTCCTTGGTTCAGCATTCATTCATTCATTCATTCATTCATTCATTCATGCATTCAACACTCACTGATGTCTGCCTCCTGTCAGTGTCTGGACCTGGTGCTGGGAAGCAATGTTATATGGAGATCTGAGTTTCCATCTATACGGCTGTTGCAACTTCAGATGTGACTAGCTAGAGCAGGGTTTGTGAAGACTCTCCCAGTGAGGACTGAAGGCATGGCTCAGTGGTAGATCTTCCCTAGTATTCTCCCAGTAACGGGCTGGAAGTGCTGCTCAGCTGTGGCATATCTGTCCCAGAATCCTCTAGTGGCAGGTGCTTGCCTAGAATCCTCCAGGGAGGGCCAAAGGGTGTAGCTCAGGTGTAGGGTACCTAGCACACCCCAGACTCTGGCTCCATTCCTAGCACTGCAAATAAAGGGACAAACAGGCGAATGCAAGGCAAATGGTCCTGCCTGTCCCCCAAAGCAGCACTGTCTCTCCTAGATGCACCCAGCGTCACCTGTCCAAAGCAGTACAAGCGGCTAGGCACGTTGCAGAGCAACTTTTGTGCCAGTAGTCTGGGTAAGACTCTCCATCCTGCCTTCCCAGACTCCCCACGCCCTCATCCAAGTCCAGCCCTAGCCACTTGACTCTTATCTCTCACCCCTGTCCTTCCACAGTGGTGACTGGAACAGTCAAGGCCATGGTCCGAGGCCCAGGGGAGGGACTCACGGTCACCATCAGTCTCCTTGGTGTTTACAAGAGCATAGGACTGGACCTGCCCTCTCCGCCCAGTGACACCTCTCTGAAGCTCTACGTGCCCTGTAGGCAGATGCCCCCCATGAAGAAAGGTAAGGGGTGTGGGGAATGGGGTGGGTACTGAGCACACTGTAATCATGACTGTGCAAGATCTGACCAGGGTGTCACAAATCTTACTAACTTGAGCTCTCAATCCCCCCTTCCCCTCCAGGATCCAGTTATCTGCTGATGGGTCAGGTGGAAGAAAGCAGAGGGCCCACCCTCCCTCCAGAGAGCTTTGTGGTTCCCTACAAGCCCAACCAGGACCAGATCCTCAATAACCTAAGCAAGAGGAAGTGTCCCTCCCAACCTAGGCCAGCTGCCTGAGGTCCGAGCCAGATGCAACCTCCGTGTATGGTGCTCTCATCCAAATAAATGTTCCTAACTCAGGAAAGGATCATATGTCAGTTCTATAGTTGTATGCGGGGGTATGCATCTTGCAATTCAGAATACTTTTTCCTTTGAGGATGAACTTGGGCTTCCACAAGCTAGGCAAGTGCTCACTCTACAACTGAAGATGACTTGTGGACACCACTATGTGCATGTGCACACACCACATACAAAATGAAAACTACAAGGTAGAAGCTGAGTATATAGGGCTGGAGAGATGGCTAAGCAGTTAGAGTACTGGTAGCTATTCCTGAGCCCAGCACCCACACGGTGGCTCTGTAATCAGTTCCAGGAGATTCAATGTCCTCTTTTGGCCTCTGCAGGCAGCAGCATGCAAGTGGTCACAGACATACATGCAGGCAAAGCACTCATACTCATAAGAATAAGTCTTAATCTCTCTCTCTCTCACACACACCAGAAATCCCAACTAGAAGCTGAATATGAGCTCCTGTAATCACAGTATGTGGGAGGTGGAGGCAAGATGATCATGACTTCAAGGCCAGCCTGGGCTACATAGTAGTTGAATGCCAAATCTGAGCTATACAAGATTGAATGTCATGCTTTAAGAAGTTAGAAGGGGGGCTGGAGAGATGGCTCAGCAGTTAAGAATACTGACTGTTCTTCCAGAGGACCCAGGTTCAATTCCCAGCACCTACATGGCAGCTTACACCAGTCTGTGATTCCAGTTCCAGGGGACCCAACACCAATGCACACAAAATAAAAATTCCTCACAAAGGTCATCTCCAAACTAAAAAAAAAAAAAAAAAAAAAAAAAAGGGCTAGGTCATGGTGGCCCACACCTTTAACCCCAGCACTCAGGGCAGAAGCAGTAGATCTCTGAGTTTGAAGCCAGCCCAGTCTACAGAGTAAGATCCAGGACAGCCAGGGCTGTCGTCTCTAAAAAGCAAACAGAATCTAAGTTAGATATTGCCATCCAGTGCTCCCAGTGGTGAGAAGTGGGCCACTGAGATGGCTTCCGGCAAGCCTGACTACCTGAGTTCTCGCTTCAGTTGTCCTCTATTTCTATAAATGCACCTTACACACACACAAAATAAACAAGGCTGCTGAGCTGTCTCAGTGGTTAAGAACACTGGCTGCTCTTCCAGAGGACCCAGGGTCAATTCCCAGCACCCACATGCCTGCTCACAGCTGTCTGTAACAGACTTACATGCAGGCAAAATACCAATGTACATAAAGATAAATTATTAATAAATACATGAATTAATGTTTAAAATTTTAAGGGTGGTTCTCAAAATAGAATCCAGTTCCACTGTGGGTCGTTGCTCTCACTCCAGAGTTTTTCCTCATCACATACTGTTTTCTCTGGTACCTCATTGTTCCCAATTCATTCCTCTTTCCTTTTTCTTTTTTTTAAGATTATTTATTATGTATAGTATTCTGCTTGCATGTATTCCTGCAGGCCAGAAGAGGGCACCAGATCTCATTACAGATGGTTGCTGGGAACTGAACTCAGGACCTCCGGAAGAGCAGCCAGTGCTCTTAACTCCTGAACCATCTCTCCAGCCCCCTCTTTCCTTTTTATTATTTTTGCTTTAAATAGGATCTCATTATCTTGTCTTGGATGGTCTTCAACTTACTATGTAGCCCAGAGGCTAGCCTTGAATTTGCAGTTGTTTCTCGAGTTTCTGGAAGGCAGGTTAGTGCCATACTCCGCCCCCCCCCCCACTTCTTTTCCGTTTGTTTTCAAGACAAGGTGTCCATGTAGACCAAGCTGGCCTCAAACTCACAGAGCTCCACCTGCCTCTGCCTCCCGAGTGCTGGGATTACCTCTAGCCCCCCCATTCCCTGCCAGCTTCTTTTTTTCCTAACCACCATATTAATTACAGATAACTAGCTTTTATAGAAGTATAATGCTCTTATAATGGCATTTTTTATACATTTGACCACATTCACCACCACTATGTCTTTTGTGCCCCATTCCTGAGGATTCTCTTCCCAAGTAGTTCTCCTGCCTTCTTATAGTGGTTCTTTTGTTTGTTTGTTTTGTTTTGGTGAACTGGTAAGTTTTGTTAGGGTTGCTTCCAAGAGCATAGAAAACTTAATAGTGGTTATCCCAAGAAAGAAAATGTCCCTTCCTAGCAACTATTATCTACCTATAGGGAAGGGGAGTCATAAGCAACTCTAAAATTTAAAAAGTCTTTTTAAAAAGGGCTCAAGAGATGTCTCAGAGGTTAAGAGCATTAACTGGTCTTCCAGAGGTCCTGAGTTCAATTCCCAGCAAACAAACACCATCCATCCTCAATGAGATCTGATGCCCTCTTCTGGCATGCAGGCAAACATGCAAAAAAGAAAAGAAAAAGGTTTTAAGCTTTATTCGTTATTCGTGTACATCGAGTGTTTTGTCTTTATGTATATGAACCACATACCGTTAGAGGTCAGATGAGGGCGTCCGATCCCATGAAACTGGAGTTATAAGTGGCTATGAACCATTAAGTGAATGCTGGAATCGAACCTGGGTCCTTGTAACTGCGGAGCTAAGCCTTCAGCACCCCTCCCCCCCTTTTTAAAGTGTAACCAAAGCTGGTCGAGACTCTTGCTTCACCCAGTTCTGCTTATTGATTACTGACTATTAACCTTACGTCATTGTGCACACGTGTTTTCTCAGGCACAAGCAGGAAGGAATGAAAAGCGAAATGAAAAAAAAAAAAAGTCTAGCAACTGTTGATCTCAGAAAAATAAACTCCAACTCGTAGCCCAACCCCTCCTCTCTGGAGGAGAGTTCCAAGTGTTGGAACTCGGGACCCGTAAAATACTTGCTCAAGATGCAGCCAATCATTACCGCCGAGAGAAGACTGTTTGGTCTTTGAAGAGGGCCAATCAGCGTACAGTTGGGCGGAAGCGGGACAGCGTTGACCAATGAGAGAGGCCGTACGGCGGAAATGCATTAAGGAACTTTCGGGAAGATGGCGCCCTTAGCCTGGAGACAAGTTGACTGGAGGAAACTTTGACTGCAAGGTGACTATCGTAGGACGAGCGGCCATTCAGAGGCGGAATGCCGGAGAGGGCACAGGCCGGGCTTAAGGAGATGGGTCGGAGACACAACCCGGTGACATGGAGACCAGGGAGGCTCAAGAGGAAAGAGTCCGTCAGGAGACCGGAGCGGGAACGCCCAGAAGGGGCGGGGCTCACCGCACCATACCAGAAGACCCGGATTGGGAAACGAATGGGCGGGCCAGAGTTTAGCCGAGTGGGCGTGGCCATTGCGGTGCGGTTTGGAGGCGGGACCTATAGGAACCTGGGGCCCAGCTGGCAGGGTTAGAGCCTGGGGCTGCGGGATCCACAGCTAGCGGAGTACCGAGGCGGCTGTGACTCCAGGCCAAGCTCTGCCACGGTCTCACCCCGTCGTCTTTCCGTCCTTCGCGCCACTAGCCCTAGACTCCAAGGCCCTCTTATCCTTCTGAGATCTGCCCTCGGATGTCCGACCGCCCAGAGCCTGCATGCGCCGTGGGGCGCCCCAGGACCAGGAGCTGGTGGGTCCGGGGGCCCCTGGGCGGGGGCCCCGGGGCTCCCCTTCTTCCTCAGGACCCGTTGTCCCGGTGCTCGTCTTTCCTCCGGATCTAGTATTCAGGGCGGACCAAAGGAGTGGACCCCGGCAGCTGCTGACCCTCTACAACCCCACGGGAACTGCGCTTCGCTTCCGAGGTGAAGAGATGGGCGCCTAGATCCAGGGCTCTGGGGATTGATTGCAATGTGGGGAAGGATTGTGTGGGCTAGAGGAATTAGTTAAGTAAGAGGCGAGATGACGAGCTTTGGGTCTGAAAAAATGATGTTCGTCTCTGGGGTGACTGACAGAAGGGGCTCTGGTAACCCACTATGAGCAAAATTTGCCTAAGGATTCTTTGTGTATCTTTATCCCCCAGTTCTGTGTACAGCGCCCGCCAAATATACGGTATTCGATGCAGAAGGATATGTGAAACCTCAGTCTTGCATTGACATGTGAGTGGGGCGGGTGGGGGAACAGCCAGGCGTCTCTGCCACCTGTTGCCTTTGGGCTGAGACATTTTCACCTGCTGGCTGCAGTCACTGTGGGAAGTTTCTGGGGAGGAGATCTGGATTCACTTGGTTGGTTGCTTCTCACTTACTTCCTCCCAATGGGTCAGTGTGATACGGCACGTGGCCCCTATCCCCAGCCACTATGATGTCCAGGACCGATTCCGAATTGAGCTGTCAGAGGAGGGGGCTGAGGGACGTGTGGTTGGACGAAAAGACATCACCTCTGTTCTTCGGGCCCCAGCATACCCCCTGGAGCTTCAGGGACATTCTGAGCCAACGTCCAACCCAGGGCCTCCTGTGTGGACAGGACCAACCCCTGCCAGACACCTTCCAGAGAGTGAGTTGAACAGAACAGATTCTTTGTGTTTGTGGTGTTGTGTGTGTATTATTGTGAGTATGTGCATGTGGGTTCTTGTGCGTGTGTGTGTGTGTGTGTGTGTGTGTGTGTGTGTGTGTGTGTGTGTGTGTGTAGACCAAAGGTTAATTTTACTCAACCTCTCTCCACTTTTAGTTTTTGAGACAGAATTTCTCCCTGAACCTAAAGCACATTGATTTGGCTAGGCTAGATGGCCAGTTACCTTCAGAATCTAGAATCTGCCTGTCTCCACCACCCAAAGACTGGGTTATAGGCACACGCTGTCGTACCCAGGTTTTTCTGTGGGTTCTGGGGATCTGAACTCAGGTCCTCAAATGCTTGCAAGGTCAGCCTTTCACTGACTGAGTCATCTCTCCATGATTCTTGGTTTTCCGTAGTAATGGGGATTCACCTTGTACCTAGGCATACCAAGAAAACACTCTACTACTGAGCAGTATCCCCAGCCCTGAAGTGGGGACTCCTAAATTCTATAGGGAGAGAAGTAGTAGCATTACCCTAAAAATGAACTAAACGAGGTTTGAAGACGTCTCTAGGTTTGGGGGTGTGTGTCTGTGTAGATGTTTCTGGGTGAGTTTTCTATCAGGTGAGAGAAGAAGATGACTTTGCAGTTGTCCTGGTTTCCAACTTCTAATCAGAGGGACAAGTTCTTCCCTAGCTCCAACTGCAGTGGCTGTTATCAGCTGCATCCAGTTCAATAAGAAACCTGTGCTGAGCAGTTGTGCTTTTCTGTGCTGGGCCTGGGAGGTATAGAGGCCCCTGCCTGCCAGCCCAGGACACTAAACACAGTACTGAAGGCAGGAAAAGAAGAGGGGCCAGAGGACAGAGAGCTTCTTAGAGCTTCAGAACACAGGCTCCAAGGAGGAGAGGACACTCCCAGGGTGTGTCACACAAAGGCCAGCAAAGCCTGGGATGCCACCATTTGAGGGACTGGAAGGAAGGAAGGAAGGAAGGAAGGAAGGAAGGAAGGAAGGAAGGAAGGAAGGAAGGAAGGAAGGATCGCAGGTTCCAAGCTAGCCTGGGCTACACAGTAAGGCTTTGAAAAATGGGGATGGAGTTGGAAGATACCTCAGTTGTTAAAGTGTTTGCTACAAAAGAATAAGGACCTGAGTTCAGTCCCCAGAGCCCATGACATGGTAATGTTGTTTTTGGAATTCCAGTTCTGAGGAAGCAGAGACAGGCAGATCCTTGGGGCTGGCTAACCAGTCAACCAGTCTAACAGAGAAGTCCCATTGAGAGACCTCATTTCCCCCCAAAACAGGCTGGATAGTTCCAGAGGAGCCACACTTGAGGTTGACTTCTGCCTCTGTACCTAACACACATGTGTACATGTACTCACCCACTCATATCTATACACACTGAAAAAGATAACCAAAGCAGATATGGTATTGCACACCTGTAATTCCAGAACTTGGGAGGTAGAGGGAGGAGGATCAGAAGTTCAAGACTATCCTGGGCTAGCTAATGAATTTGAGGCTATCCTAGACTACATACAAGTGACTCCCTGTCTCAAATAATCAATGTACAAGCAAACCCCAAACAGAGTAAGTGCATCTCCCGCGTTCATCCTGATCCCTGGCAGACCTTGGACCAGCAGAGCTCATGTTCCTCCTCTTGCAGATGCCCCCCAGCAGCTGGCCACCAGCTCCTTCCTGCTCTTCTTGCTGACAGGCATCATCTCTGTGGCCTTCCTGCTACTGCCACTGCAGGACGAGCTTGGCAGCCAGCTGCCTCAAGTCCTGCACGTGTCCCTGGGACAGAAGCTGGTGGCAGCTTACGTCTTAGGTGAGCATAGTAGAGGAGCACCCGGGCCCACTTCCAGAGGAAGGTGGAGAGGAAGGCTCCTGCATGCAATCTCTTTCTTTTCCCACCCCCAGGCCTCCTCACCATGGTGTTCCTCCGGACCTGAACTCTCAGCTGAACCTACCCCACCCCTCTCTCCTTCGCAGGCAGGGACCTGAGGCAGCCACTGTGATGTTTGCACCTTGCCCCTTCACCCTCTTTTCTGTCCATCCATCAGTTGTCATCCTGTCCCCACTACCAAACACCCAGGGATTTATATTCATTTTCCAAATTGAATAAAATAAGTTTTAAAACTCAAGATTGGAAATGTTGGATGCTTGTTCCTGGCGTCTCACCTTTTTTGTTTGTTTGTTTGTTTTCATTTAAATGGTGTATGCATGCGTGTGTGCACAGAGGTCTCTACGTCTTCGAGTGCACTTGTAAGCACAGAGATAAAAAGACAGCCTTGGTTCGCTCCTTCTACCATGTGGACTCCAGGCCTTGAACTCAGGTCATCAGACTTGGTGGCAAGTGCCTTTGCCCACTGAGCCATCATGCCAGCCCTCACTGAACCTGGAGCTCACTGATGGGCTGGGTTCCCTGACTAGTGAGCTCCACCTCCCCTTCCTAGGGCTGAGGTTACACATTCACTCAGCTGCACTGTTAATTATGGACTTGACAGCTTCTAGACTCACCTGGGAGACAGGCTGCTGAGCATCCTAATAAGTTCACTGAGGTGGGATATCCACCCGGTGTGTGGCTGCACCACGTCATAGGCCAGTCCTGGGATGGATGGAAGGGAGGGGACCTGAGCACTGCATCCTCACTGAAAACTGGTGTGGTGTGATCAGCAGACTTCAAGCTGCTTTGACTTCTCTGCCATGATGGACGGTACTGGAACTGGGAGCTAAAACAGTCCACTCTTCAGAGCAACAGGAAAGAAAGTGAGCCAGCATGGGTGCTGCTGGGGGTCTGAACTCAGGTCCTCATGCCTGCATGGCAGGCGTAGTGGTGACTGACCCATCTCCTTACCCTCCCCGCTTTTTTCCTTGTACAATCATTTTTAGGTTTTTAAATTTTGGTTTTTTGACACAGGGTTTCTCTGTGTAGCTTTGGCTGCCCTGGAACTCATTCTGTAGATCAGACTGGCCTCTACCTCTTAAGTGCTGGGATTAAAGGCATGTGCCCCTACTGCCCATAAAATAATTTTTAATTTTTTAATACATATTTCTTCTTATGTGTATGAGTGTTTCTGCTTGCATGTATGTATGTACACTACGTGCATGCCTGGTGCCCTGCGGAGATCAGGGGCTGGAGAGATGGCTCAGAGGTTAAGAGCACTGGCTGCTCTTCCACAGGTCCTAAATTCAATTCCCAACAACCATATGGTGGCTCACAACCGTGTATAATGAGATCTGATGCCCTCTTCTGGCGTGCAAGCAGAAAACTGAATACATAAACAAATAAAAGGGCTGTCAGATCCCCTGGAACTGGAATTACAGATGGCGGAGAACTACTGTATTGGTTCTGGGAACTAAACCTGGGTCCTCTGGAAGAGCAACTGATGCTCTTAACTAACCACTGAGTCACGGTCTCCAGTGCCACCACTCCACCCCTTTTCCTGATACCCAGACAGTCTCTTGTTTCTCCCACTGTCATCCCCAGAGATGCAGGGAAAGTTAAAGGGCAAATTAGTAAGATCATGTCTCAAAAAGCCAAAAGCGGGCTAGGCCACACTGGCACAGGCAGAGACAAGTAGATCTCTGTGAATTTGAGGCCAGCCTGGTCTACTTAGTGAAACCTTGTCTGGAAAAAAATATGAAGACAACAAAACAACAATAGCAGAAACAAAAAGAGGGTTAGGATGTGGCTCAATAGTAGAGCACTGGCCCAGTGTGGTCCCTGGGTTCAATTCCTGTTACCGAAGAAAAAAGGACCACCAGCACCCCCACACACACACACACACACACTCACCATTAGAACTGGGGCTTCAGCTCTGTAATTGAGCAGTTGTCAGCATGCCTAAGACTTTGGTGACCTGCCTAAGCACCATTAAGGATTAAAAACAAACAAACAAACAAAAAACCCTTCACTCATACAATAGAATTTTGCCCCTAGCCTAAAAGCAAACATCTAATTGAGTCCGCTATAATCTTAGTTGTCAACTTGACTCTATCTAAAATCAGCAGCCAAAATCCAAGCAGCTGGACATATCTGTGAGGTTTTCTTGATTGGATAATTTGAGTCCAGAAGGCCCACCCTAAACCCCAGCCACACCTTATGTGGCACACACTTGAAAGGACAGGACAGGAAGAAGCAGGCTTTCTCATTGCCTGCTTGCCCTCACTCCCCTTGGCCAGCTCATCTACCCTGTTGCTGAGATGTTCCTTCACGGTGTTCAAATCTACTTCTTCAGGGTTCCAGCATAGGCTGAGGACCAGCAGCTCCCCAGGAGTTCTCCAGGCTTCCAGCACCAGACCGGGAGTGCTGAGATAGCCAGTGTTGGGGACCTGAATAACTACTGGGTCCTTGATCTTTCTGTTAGGAGACAGCCATCAGGACAAACCCAAACCACAGCTGTAAGCCACTAAATCCCCACCCCCACCCCCACACACTTTTTATATAGATATGCGTTCTATATAAATCCTGTTCCTTTAGAGAACCCTGGCCAATACACTAAACACCCCAATTTTAAGCAGACAGAGCCCCTTTGCTGGGTCACACACATACTGGTCATCCCCAGGATACTTTGCTAACTTTGTGACTGCCCAGCCAGCTCTGTCTTACCCCTGTTAGTAGGCTTTTGGAGCCTATGCTGTTGTCATTGTTTTTAACATTTATTTATTTTTGGAGGAGGGGACTGGCACAAGCATGCCATGGCCTTCAAGTGAAGGTCAAAGGGCAATTTGTGGAATTTCAATCTCCACTACAACCAGATGAATTCCAGAGATCAAACTCAGGTCATCAGGCTTGGTGGCAACCATCTTTATTCACTGAGCCATCACTGACAGCCCCAGACCTATGTTGTTTGTTTGTTTATTATCTTTTGTTTCCTGGTAGAATCTCATGTAGCCCAGGCTAGCCTCTACTTGATATATCATGGAGGGAAACCTTGAATCCCTAACCCTGCTTCTCCCTCCTGAGTGTTGGGATTAGGAACATGTATCACCATGCACCCCATTTATGCTAAGGATGGAACAGAATTCTGTGCACACTGGGCAAGCACCTGACAGCAGGGCTGTGTACCCAGTCCTCTTTCATTGTTTTTAGGCTGACTTTTTTCTTTTTTTGCTTAAATAAAAAATTGTATATGTATTCTGTTAGTCTGAGCATATGTATGTGTACCATGTGCAAACAGACACCCATGCAAGCCTTCTGGAACTGGAGTCACAGGCTGCCTGATGTGGGTGCTGGGAACAGAACCCTGCTCCTCTGCAAACAGTGAAAGCCCGTCACTGCTGAGCCATCTCTCCAGCCCCGTGCTGACACCTCTTTATGACCTCAGCTCCCTCAGATCAGAAACCCCGAGGTCACTACTGAGATAGGCGGCGAGGAAATGGCCTGACACGACCTCACACTCTAACTGAGTGGTAAACTGAGGCACAGCCAGAGAACAGGGTCTTCAGAAGGCAGCATCTGGTCTGCCTGCCCTCCTTCAGATGCAGGAAGTGGTGGAGAAGGGAGAGCTAGGGACACTAGACACATGGTTGATTGACAACAAGAGTCAGCAAGATAACAAAAGTCTGTTACGTGGATGAACGCTATTTGTGGCAGAGCAAAGGTAGCACGCAGCAGGGGGCTGGAGCAGCAGCCCAGAGCTCACATCTTAAACAGAAGCATGAGCAGAGAGCACACTGGAAATGGCATTAGACTTTTGAAACCTCAAAGCTCACCCAAGCCCACCCAAACCCACCCCAGCTTACCTTTTCCAATAAGGCAAACAACCACCAGCTAGGGATCACATATTTAAACCCCTGAGACCAGCTCAACTTCAAACCGCCAGCTGGAGTTACGGGCAGTTGTAAGCCACCTGATGTGGGTGCTGGAACTTTAATTCACATCTTTTGGAAGAATAGTATGTGTGGATCTCTGAGTTCAAGGCCAGCCTGGTCTACAGAGCGAGTCCCAGGACAGGCTCCAAAGCTACACCAAGTTTTTTGTCTCAAAAAAAAAAAAAATTAAAAACAGAAAAAACTGTGTGCACCCGCACACCTGGAAACGCAGAGCTTAGTGGTTAACAGCTCTTGGTGCTCTTGCAGAAGACAATGGTTTGGGTCCCAGAACTCACATGGTGGCTCACAGTCATCCATAACTCTAGTCCCAGGGGATCTGCCATCCTCTCCTGGCATCGCTGGGCACCAGATATACTGGGTGAATATACATACATGCACGCATACAAATAAAACAGAAACAAATACACCTTGTAAAAATGTATAAATAGCACAAGAAGTCCATTCTGCCTGATAGGTAGGTGCTACCGTGATTGGTTACGTCTTCATTTTCACTTAGCCTTAAAAGTCCTATACCTAACATACTCTGTAATCCTAGCTTTCAAGAGGCTGATCCTACGATCTTGAGTTCAAGGCCAGCTTGGGTTACACAGTGAGCCCTAGTCTTCCAAAGAAGAAGCTGGCTGGTAGTGGCACATATAAGAGATAGGCAGATCCCTGAGTTCAAAGCCCACCTAGTCTATAGAATGAGCCAGGGATATGCCAAAAAATCATGTCTAAAAAAAATCCCTATATACATGTAGTCACATTCTGAAGCTTCAGTAGATGGCTTTGGCAACAGGAGGGCACAATTCAGATCTTTAATCTCAGCCAGGCACAACAGTACATGCTTTTAATTCCAGTATCTGAGAAGCAAGAGGCAGGAGACTCAAACGTTCATGGTAACCCCTTGGAGAATTCCATGTAGCCTGAACTACACGAGACTCTGCCTCAAAAACAAAAAAGAAGGGGGAGGAGGAGGAAGTAGAAGGAAGAGGAGAAGGAGGGAGAGACCCTGAGTCCCAACTGCAAAGCCATTCTGCCTACCAGATGACATTTATCAATACGTTTTGGGGCATGACAATGCGGGCAGGCATCTTTGTGAGTGTCATTCTTCTGTCTGCACAAGTGAGGGGAAGGAGGGTTGTGAAACCCCACTGGAAAATGTGTAAGGGAAGGTATCAGTTGAGGTTTCTGATCCCAGTTCAGGCCCAAGGTCCTGAGAACCTAGAAAGTCAGTTTTGGTGGCAGAGAGAAGTCGGTTTCACACTGAAATTCAGAACCTGGAGCATCCCAAGCCTTAGATGACGAGATCTCTACTTACCAGTGCCGGAGGAGCTGTGTGAGACCTCCCAGACTATACTATTGGCAAGAGAGGAACAAGGAGATGCCAGCTACATTTATGCCACTGCCCAGCAAGTAAAAGTCAGGCTGCAGCTGTGAGGCCATGATTAAAGAGAGAGGGCTGGGCTGAGGAGATGGTCCAGCTGGTCGAGACACCTGCTGCCAAGCCTAGTGACCTGACTGCCATCCCAGAGCCCCACAGGACAGAAGAGAGAACTACCTCCTCCTCCAAGTTATCCTCTGACCTCCACTTATAGGCTGTGACATTTCATGCACACATTAAATAAATAAAATATGATGAATACAAAATTTTAATTACAAAGAGAAAGAACTACCATCACTTAGCATCTCCTAACCTATAGCTCACATTTAAGTCTCCGCCCTTACTTTCCATAAATTGTTTTTTGCATTTATTTATTGCGTGCGTATACACTTGCTTACCCATGGGAGCATGCTTGGAGGTGGTCAGAGGACAACCTATGTTGGAGGTAGCTCCTCCCACCACGTGACCAGGTCTCGAGGCTTGCTGCAAGTGCTCACACATGCTGAGACATCTCCTTTTTGTTTTTGAAGGCCGAGGCTGGAGAGATGGCTCAGTGCTTGGGAGCATTTGTTATTCTTTCAGGGACCCAGCACACACAATCAGGTGGCTCACACCACCCGTGCATAACCCGTGCGTCTGTCACCTTCTTCTGGACTCCAAGGGCACAGTACATGCATGCAAACACTCTCACACATACATGCATGACTTAATGATTTTTACAAGTATTTTTTTTAAAAAAAATAGATAAATGTTTAAAGATTCTATTTGTGTATACAGTGTTCTGCCTACGCACCAGAAGAGGACACTAGATCTCATAAATGTTTGCAAGACACCATGTGGGTGCTAGGAATTTAACTCAGGACCTCTGGAAGAGCAGCTAATGCTCTTAACCTCTCAGTCATCTCTCCATCCCCAAATCAATTTTCTAAAAAATAAGGCAGGTTCTCTCACTGGGACTTGATTGAGGCTCATGGATTAAGCTAGGCTAGCTGTCCAATGAGTCCTCAAATGTACCTCCCTCTCTGGTAGGGACTGCCAGTTCCTACCACCACACTCAGTTTTGGTTTGTGTGTGTGTGTGGGGGGGGTGTTTTGTTTTGTATTTCGAGACAGGGTTTCTCTGTGGCTTTGGAGCCTTTCCTGGAACTAGCTCTGTACACCAGGCTGGCCTCGAACTCACAGAGATCAGTCTGCCTCTGCCTCTGCCTCTGCCTCTGCCTCTGCCTCTGCCTCTGCCTCTGCCTCTGCCTCTGCCTCTGCCTCTGCCTCTGCCTCTGCCTCTGCCTCTGCCTCTGCCTCTGCCTCTGCCTCTGCCTCTGCCTCTGCCTCTGCCTCTCAAGTACTGGGAATAAAGGTGTACGCCACTGCCCAACCTTCTGGTCCTACTTTTTGAACAAGAGCCTTTACTCTACACCACCCCTTTCTTTGACAGGGTCTCACGATGTAGTCCTGGCTGCCCTGAACTTCACTATGTCAACCAGTCTGGCCCCTATCTCACTCACAGAGATCCCCTTGCTCTTTTCCCAGCCCCACATCCCCAGTCCAGTGCTGGGATTAATGGCGTGCACCTCCACCTCGGAGTTTGGTATTTTGCCAGCATATGTATGTCTGTGCACGACAAGCATGCAGTACCTATGGAGGACAGAAGGGAGCATCTGATCCCCACCAGGAACTCGAGTTACAGACTCAAACAGAGGTGCTGGAAATCGAACCAGTGTCCTCTGTAAGAGCATCCAGTGCTTTTAATCACAAACTTTCACCATGGAGGGCCTGGAGATTGAACTCAGGTCATCAGGCTTGGCAGCAAGCACTGGTTCCTGATGAGTTACCCCTCAGTCTCCCTTCCATTATCTTTAGGCAGTTTCCTTAGGCAACAGAACAGTTATTTTCCCCATTGAGATGTTATCTTGCAGGCATGCTGCCTGGTGTCTTCTGTTCATTCCTTCCCTAGGTCTCAAGGCAAGTGTGAGGAGAGGGGATGTCATGAAGAAGAAGCGAAACTGCTTACAGACAACAAATGTTACCGATTGGCTTATTGGCATTTAATTCCCTAGGGCCTCCCATCACAGACCCCTCACTAAGAGAGCTAGCCAAATCCTAGCCTAGATATGGAGGACTTTGCCCCTGAAGACAGAAGGACCAGCAATGGGAAGAAAACCGCTTTCTGGATAAGCGACAGCATGATGGTCACACTGAGAAAATAAGGCTCACCTACATTGCAGGACCAAGGGTGTTAATGAGAGTAGGTAGCAATGAGAGGTGCGTGGGGCACCTCCTTTCGCCTGCACCGTTCAAATAGGGAGACAGGAGAATCACATGGGGCTCAGGTAGGGCTTGGTGCCTCAAAAGTTATTGTCGATGTTCCAGACGTCGCCGCTGAGCGCGTTGGCTGCCCCCTGCAGAGTCCACGTGAGCAGCGCTAGCTGGCGGCGGAAGCGACTCTCCTGGAATTCCAAACCTGGTGCCAACCCGGAGGAGTTGGCCTTGGAGCCGTCGGAGCGCAGCATCCGCAGGTGGTCTAGTAGGGCACCCAAAGTGTGATCGCCTTGGCCCAGGAAGATGTGGCGGAATGGGGAGTCGGCTGGCGACACATACTGGGACAGGAAGTAGAACTCCACCTGCATGAAAAAGTGAGAGAGGTCTGAATGCTGAAGCTCAGTCACTCCTCCCTCGGATAGGCTCTAACCCACCCTGAGGCCCCCTAGTACCTGCTCGCAGAGGATGTACTTTGGACACCCAACATCCCCTGTGTGTCTGTGTATGTGTGTGGAGGTCAAGGCCAACAGCTGGTAAGGCTGCCTCAGTCATTCTCCACAGTGTTTCTTGAGAGAGGGTCTCTCACTGAACCTGGAACGTGCCAATCTGGCTAGACTAGCTGCTGGCCAGTGAGTCCCGCTTTCCTCTGCCTCTCAGTCAGAGGTCCAGAGGTGCTTTGAATTCAGTACCTCCCCTTTATACTGCAAACTCTTTACCAACTGGGCCCTCTCCCTAGCCGTTTGCTTTCCTTTAAAACAAAACTATAGGTAGCCCAGGCTGACCTATAATTCACTATGTAGGCCAGACTGGCCTCAAGGTCACCATTTCATTTCCTTCTTTTTTCTTCATCTTTCTTTTTCTTTTCTTTTTTTTTTTTTTTTTTTTTTTTTTGAGACAGAGTTTCTTTGTGTGACATCTCTGGCTGTCCTGGAACTCACTCTGTAGAACAGAGTGACCTCGAACTCACAGAGATCCACCCGCTCTGCCTCCCCGAGTGCTGGGATTAAAGGTGCCTGCCACCACGGCCTGGCTGTGCCACCACGGCCTGGCAAGCTCGCCGCTTTCTTGACTCAGCCTCAGGAGACATGAGATTGTGGATTTATAGGTGTGCATCTCCACAGGAGCAGCACTCAGACCTTTCAACACATCTGTTCAAGAGCGTACGTGTGCCCATGGCTTCGACCAGAGCCTCAGTGGACACAAGCCACTTTGCCAAATCACCCCTAGAAACCGCTCCAATAGAATTCGGAGCTATCTGAACATGCCTCACACAAAAGTTCATGGTTGGCTACAAAGTGAGTTCAAGATTATTCTGGGCAACCTAGCAAGACTTTCAAAACAAAAAAGAAAAGCAGATTGGAGGCATGGCTCAATGGGAACCCCTGCCTAGAATCCGCCAGTGAGGGGCTGGGGTGTGGCTCAATGGTAAGGCATTTGTTTAACATGCACAATACCCTGATTTGACCCGCACCACACACACACACACACACACACACACACACACACACACCAAACCCAATTTCTTCAGCTATGCAAAGGCTCCCCACAATTGGCCCCCGTTCAGTGCTCCACAGCATCTCTTTTCTGGCTTTGATCATTCACGCACAGTTCCCAAGAAAGGCCACGTCCATTTCCCTGCCTCACTCTCTACCCTTAAGTGTCCTCTTTTCTTTGCATCAACCTCATCAACCCATGTTTTGCCTGTTCTTCAAGACCCAAGTCACACAGTCTAAAGCAGAAGTCAGCAAACTCTGTTTCTGCAAACAACCATGGAGTAAATACTTCAGGCTTTGCCGGTTAAACAGCAGACAACAAAAAGGTGGGCCTTTCTTAGCCGTTTCATCAACTGGCAGAGCCTGCGAAAGTGGCAGGTTGGGTCTTCTAACCTGACCGGTTTATGAACTCTGTGCGTCCGGTATAGTACACGGAGAAGACAGGCAAAGCGTAGGGGGAGGAGTGCTTTAGGCTGCGAGGTCCTGGGATTGGGACCCCAGGCCAGAAGGGGGCGAGAGGGAGCGGGCCTCACCCTCATGATGCGCACGTTGTACATGCGCATCAGACGCTCGTCGCTTTGCTCGGAGCTGTAAATCTCCTTCCGCAGCTTCTCCGCCGCCCGGATGTAGTCCCCCCTCGCGGAGTACACCCACTGCAGGGTCAGTCCGCGGGCCTGTGGGTGACGCACAGTCTGAGATTGACAGATCGGTGCCAGCGCCGATGCCTAGGGTGGCATCAAAGCGCTGGCAGGGAGGGGAAAGGAGTGTAGGGAGGCGACCAGGCCTTTGAGGTTAGGGAGGGCACATCCCAGGCACTTGGGTTGTATTGGTTGTGTCCTGGGGATTTAGGTGACTGGAGGTAGAAATAAAAAACTCCAGACTGCAGGACAGGACCTAGCTCTCAGGGCTGGGGGAAGGAGAAGCCAGACACCCTAGTGATGAAGCGCCCGTTAGGCCGGGAGCGGGATTGGCATCTTGAACCTTGAGGTCCCCGGAGAACTCGTTGAAGTTGCCGATGTGCCTGAGGACCACATCCCCATAGCGGCCGAAGTCGAGCGGCAGCAGGAGATCGCGGCTCAGCCGGATGAGGAGCTGGCCGGCGAGCTGAGCCACGGCCTGGGCCACGGCGGGCAGACGGCCTCGCAGCATTTTGTGCAGATTCTCATAGGTGTCTTCCTTCGTGTGCAGGAATGGATACACCCGATCATCCTGCCGGGACATGGAAGGGCTGGGCGCAGGCACGTGGTGCTGACAGGCTGGGGGCCTGGTGTCCTGGGGCAAGGGCTGGGGAATCTCACCTCCGTGAAGGAGAACTCCACAGCTGGGACCCCCGCAAAAGCCGTGAAGGAATAGGCACTGCTGTCCATGGGCAGGGGCCGAATCCTGGGGCAGGCAGATTGAAGGCCTCTGAGGACTCTGCTCCCCTCAGCCTCCACCCCGAGTCTCCATTTCAAACTTACACCTCAGCATCCCAGTTGCGATTGTTGGACACCACTTGTTCGTAGAGCGTCTGTCCACTGTGGTTAGGGGAATCCACCTGTGGTAGGATGAGGGGCATGAGTCGGGCTGCGTCCGCCTCGGCTGCACTCCCACCGGCGTACGTGGATCCCCAGCCCTGATCCTGTCTTGCCTGCTTCAGGATATTCTCGATGAGGCTGATCAGGAGGGGGCTGGTCTTGGCGTGGAATTTGCCATCTCCTGAAGAGAAGGGAGGGGAGGAATGACAGGCTCAGGGATAGATTCGATGGCACAGCCGGAACTGTGAGAGGGCCAAGGAGGTAACGTTGCCCGCTCACCCAACACTGAGTTGTCCAGGCTCAGGTACGCTACAGCTTTGAGGTGAAGCACACTGAGGTAGCCCTGAGGATCGGGGCGGGGGGGGGGAGCGTAAGAGGGAGTATCCCCCCTCCATCTCTCCCCATTACCTGGTTATTTGCCCAGAACCCCTAAGCACCTCCAACCACTCCATGGATCCCACGCTGCCAAAGTCACCTCCGTCCCAGCTGATGAACAAGAGACTTCTCCGAGGACTGAACCCTACACGCAGAGGGATGAAACTGGGGGTCAACACTCCCTTTCATCCTCCTCCATTCTGTCCCCAAAGGGTGTCCACTCTGTCTTCATGGACCCAGCATCCTAAGCCATCTCACCTTGCCTCCACCTGACTGAATGATAATACCTTGGAGTGGCTTCTAAAGATGCCGTTCAGTTTTTGATTCATTTGTATGTGTGTGGGCACGCACCCATCACAGTGCGGGGAAGTAGAGGTCAGAGGGCAACTTGCAGGAGTCTGTTCTCTCTGCCACCATGTGGACACTGGGACTCCAGCTCAGGTTCTCAGGCTAGGCTGACGCCATCTTGCTGCCCTTACTTGTTTCAAGACAGGGTCACAAGTAGCCCAGGCTAGCCCCACACTCCCTACATGGGAAAAGATGACCTGCTTCCAACTCCAGGTGCTGGAATAACAGGCATGGGCCACCTGTCTGGCCTAGTCGGAGCCTGAGGTTGTCATACACATGGGTTTTGCTATGGCATCTTCACACATTTCTGCCATTATGCTTTGTTCTAATTAGTCCCCTTCCCACTGTGCTCTTGGCTGTCCCTCCATAGCCTGGCCCCTTTCCCTCCCTTCCTCTCTCCCTTCTTTCTTTTCAGTACTAGGGATTAATCGAAGGGCCTCCTGAATGCTAAGCAAGTTCTCTACAACTAAGCTACAGCCCCACATCTCTCTCTTTCTTTTTAACTCTTAATTATGGTTTTGTTCTGAAACAGGATCTTGCTATGTAGATCCAACTGACCTCAAACTCACATAAATCTTCCTGCACAGTACCGGGAGGAAATGCATGTGCCATCATGTCTGCCTTTTGTTTGTTTGGTTTGGTTTCTGTTTTATGAAATGGTGACTCATGTAGCCCAGGCTGGCCAAGAACTCGTTCTGTATTTGAGAATGACCTTGAAATATTGACCTTCCTGCCTCAGACCCCCAAGGGCCTGAATTATAGGTATGTCTGGCCAACTCATTTAAAAATTGAAGAACTGTGTGTGTGTGTGTGTGTGCGCGCGCGAGCACGCAATGGAATATGTGTGGAGATCAGGGCTTTGGGAAGCCGGATCTCTCTTTCCACCATGTGGCTTCTGGGGATCAAACTCAGGTCACTGGACTTGGTAGCAATGTCCTTATTCACTAAGGCATCTCGTCAGTCCCCCAGGCTCACACATTGATGAGGAAATGGTATATTAGAGAAGTTACTGGCCCAGACCACACACTGGATACTCTAGTCATCGGGGACTCTGATCCCAGTGACCTCTTTCCAGGATATGCTGCCAACTGCCTTTGACCTAGGCCTAGCTCAGGACGCAGCCCCAACTCACCCAGGTCTTGACTCTGACCTTACCATTGCTGACCATGGAGGAAAAGGTCCGCACCAGCTCCAGCAGGATGGCAGTCCCCACTGCAGACTTGGCAGCTCCTGGGCCCCACGCATCCCTCTGGGCCCCGATAACAACATAGTGATCTGAGGAAGATGTATGTGGAGCCCACATCTTCAACTGGCAAGGTCTCTCCATGTGGCTCTGGAGGGTGGGTGCTCCCAGAGCCTCGCCCTTTCCTCTCCGCCCACCCCTGCTGTCACAGCTGCCAGCCTCCATGCTGTAGGCCCTCCCATTCCCATAACCACAGCTTTCTAATCCCTGCTATGTCAGAAGACCATGCCCATCTCTCTTGGCCCCTGCCCAGATGCACTGATCAATCAATAGACATTTGGAGATCCAAACACAGACACCCCTCTCTGCTCATTCCTGGAGACAGGATCTCACATACCCAAGGCTGGTCTCAAACTCCTGATTTTCCTGCCCCCACTTCTGCCCAAGTGCCAGGATTATGGACATGCACCACCATAACAGGTTGTACATTTTTTTTTCTGCTTTGTATTCTACACTGACTTTGAACTTCTGATTTCCTGTCTCTAAGTATGTGCCACCACTCCTGGCTCCTTCCTGTGCTTAATGCAGGTTCTCCAGGCCCAGGCTATGTTGCTTAGGCTGTCCTTGAACTCATTAACCTCCCAATTCAGACTCTTGAGTACTGGGATGACAGATGTGAGCTGCCAAGCCTGATCAAACCCTAAGAACGTTCTGGCCTCCATTCTCTCCCTGGTCAGGCAGGTTCAGCACCTTCCTTAGCCTGCTTTCCTCTCCCAGCTCTTCCATGCTCCTACTCCCTCCTCCAACATCCTCATCCGAGTGTCACCCCAGGTCTCTGCTCCTCCTTTGACGCCTGAACAGTGGAGGGTTTCCCAGGTCTGCCCCACCCGGCCAAGTCTGCTCAGCAACCTTTGATTACCACTACCAGATTGGACTCGTCTGTCCAATCTGGCCCTTGTTTAGTGCTTGGATAGTTAGTATATCCAAAACATCATCCAAAATACGATTGCTCACCCCAGTATATGGGGAGCTCACTACTGAGCAACACTGCCCATTTGGAGGGTTCTTCACTGCTACCCTTCATCAGTGCCTCATCAGCCTCTATTCCCTGGGCATCAGTCCTGGCCTTTCTCCAGGGCCTCCTGGATCAGTCCTCTCTGGTTGGTTAGGAGCAGAGCCTCCTAAGCTGTGGGAGATGCCGGCCAGACAAGCCCACCTGGCTCTGCAAAGCCCTCGATGCAGGCAAAGATGTTAGTAATGGGAGTAGAAGCTCTGTGGTTATTGACCACGAGGCGCAGGTCTGGCCCAGGTCCCAGGCGATAAGGAGAACCTGAGAGGTGTCCTTTCCATTCCTGGGGGGCCACAGGGCCTTTGAGTTTCCTGGAAGGGATGGAGCAGAAAAGTCTTGAAGTGGTACTGTGGTCTAGGCTGCAGAAGAGCCTAGAGCCACATTCCATCCTCTCTTATTCCCACTGTCTGGTTCTGGAGTTTTGTCTCTGTGCCTTGCCCAATGGGACAGTGCAGCCTGGGGCTGCCATGGACGGTGGTGGTATAGGCTGTGTCCCGAGGCAGGAATCTTCAGCACTTGTGGGTGTAGCAGATGGTGGGACCTGACAAAGGGTGTACCCACCTAGAGGGCCACCTCTTTCATTTGTGTGTGTACACATGCACGTGTGTGCACACACGTGCGTAGAGAGAGGCCAACCTCACATCTTGCCTTTAAGGGCTAGCCACTTTTTGGTTCTTGTTTGTAAGTTTATAATACACTTTCTTGTTTGTGCACGAGTGTGCAGCATGTGTGCCACAGTGTACGTGTGTCGGCCCTCTCTGCGTATGAGAGATTTGGAGGTGGTGTTCAGGCCTGCTGCCAAGTGCCTTCACCCACTGAGGCATCTGTCTCTGACTCTGGCGGGATCGGCACTTGGCATGAAGCTCACTAATTTCCCTAAGCTGGTGCCAATGAGCTTCAGGGATCAACCTGTTTGTCCCTCCAGTTCCGGACTGCATACACACTTATGTTTTATTTGTTTTTAACACAAGTTCTGGGATTTAAATCAAATCCTCATACTTGATCAGTAAGCACTTTACTGACAGAACTCTCTCCCGAGTCCCAGGGTCCCCTTTTTACTCACCCAAGGGAACCTTCAGCAACCCCCCCCCACACACACACCCTACACACACACTGCATCTCTTACCTGAGTAATCGGACAGCAACATCTGCACTGATGGACTGGGCGGGGATGCTGGGAAGGCCTGATGACTCTACTGGGGGGAATTGGGTTTGATTGAAGGAAGGGAAGCCAGGCGTGTAAGGGTCTCCAGTTCCCAGGTGCACCTAAAGAGGAAGAGGTACCTGAAACTCTGGGCTAAACAACCCTATGTGTGTATCCCTGCACCCCAGGAAGATGGTTTTGGCTTCCCCCAAGACTCACATGTCCATACACAGCCTGGTGGCTGGACAGGCCTGGCTTGTGAGGGTCCTGGGAGAAGTCTGCTGGGTCAGGGTATATCAACACTCCTTGGGCCCCAAAGTTCTGGGCAATGGCTACCTGCGGGAGGATAGAAAAGCAAGGAAGGGTGAAATTGTCCGGTCATCTGCAGCTATCATCCTTAAGGGACCGTGTGCAGGTATCACTTGGCAATCACGTTGTAACCCTCCCTCAGTGCATCTGTAGCATTTAAAAACCTGTATGCCCAGGGCTGGAGAGATGGCTCAGTGGTTAAAGCACCGGCCAATGTTCCAGAGAACCTGGGTTTGATTCCCAGCGCCCGCATGGAAACTCCAGGGGATCTGACAGCCCATCGATCTCCACAAGCACTAGGCACATAAGTAGTGAACAGACATACATTCAGGCAAAAAACACCAATACACATACTAAAATAGAATTTAAAAAACCTCTGTGCAAGTGCGGAGGTGGGGGCGATGGTAGCACACACCTTTAGTCCCAGCACTCGGGAGGCAGAGGCAGGCAGATCTCTGTGAGTTTGAGGCCAGCCCGGTCTACAGAGTGAGTTCCAGGACAGCCAGAGCTGGTATGCAGAGAAACCTTATCTCCAGAACAAAACAAATGAACAAAAAAACCTCTGTGCCACACAGCCTCCCTATCTCTTCTCTGTCTGATTTGGCCAAACCTCCTGATTTTGCTCATTGCCAACGTTTGTCACTCCCGAGATGAAACCCAGGGCCTTGCATATACTACATGCCTGTGTGGGCCAGAGGACAACTTGGCGTCACCACTCTCCTTCTACCATGCGTGTCCTGGGAGTCTAAATTAGGCCATCAGGCTAGACAGCAAGTACCTTTACCTTCGGAGGCATCTCACCATCCCCCAACCAGATTTTTGTTTTCTTTTATCTCCTTGTAAGACAGAGTCTCTAGCCCGAGCAGGTCTCGAACTCCCAGTGTAGCCAGGGTGACCTTGAATTTCTAACCCTGCTTCCTCATCCTCAGGGCTGGGACTGCAGGTGTGCACCATCACACCTGGTATATGCACCGCTGGGGAATCAAACCCAGGGCTTTGTGCATGCCAGCAAGCCCACTACCAACCCTGCCACATCACAGGCCCATGTGTTAGTTCATTTGGAAAGAAAATTACATGTGTTTATTTCTTTGTGTTTTGGGGGACAACTTGCAAAAACAAGTTCTCTTCTTCCAGCTCAAGGTCCCAGAGATTGGATTCAGGTTTGCTGGTAAGTGCTTTTACCCACTGAGCTATTTATTTCCCTTGTCCCTCTGCTTTGGTTTTTAAGACAAAATCTGATGTATCCCAGGTTGGCTTCAAATTCTTTATGTGGCTGAAAATTACTTTGAACCCTAATCCTCCTGCTCCTGTCCACAAACACTGAGATGACAGACCTGTGCCACCACATCCAGCTGCCAGCTGTATTTTTATTATTTAATTTTAAAAATGGGGCATGTCGGGAGGCGATGGCACACATATTTAATCCCAGCACTCGGGAGAGATGGGCAGGTAGATCTCTGAATTTGAGGCTAGCCTGGGCTACAAAGTGAGTTCCAGGACAGCCAGGGCTACACAGAGAAACCCTGTTTCGAAAAAAAAAAAAATTGAGACAGGGTCTCGCTATGTAGCCCAGGCCGGTGTTCAATTTATAATCCTCCTGCCTCAGCTTCCTGCCTCAGCTGGGGTTACAGGTTACATACATCCTGCCTGTCTTCTGCCAACATTTTCTTTTTAATGTGCCTGATTTTTCTTTTTTCTCGGTGACAGCTTCCTAGATCCTTCCCATGAAGATACGCGTGTTCCCCTGACCACTCGCGTCTTGCTTCGAAGACACGCTGTCCTCTGGAACCCTCACCTTCTGGGCGAAGCTGGTCATCCCAACGCGCACTAGCAGGAGGCTGCTGGCCAGCTCCACACCCTTGGATCTCAGGTCCTGCAGATCCTCCTGCCGCCCGTAGTGGGCGTACACCAGCTTGCCCTGGGGACATAGGGATCTTTGAGGCCCAGTGCCCGTTTCCCAACTCGGCTACCCACCAAGGACGTGATAGGCTCCCCATGGCGGGAAGCGGCCGAAGGCGCTCACCGTGGCGTTGCCGGTGGCGCTGTAGGGACAGTAGACTTCCGGATCCTCCAGAGGTAACTGCTCCTGGGTGCTCCCGGTTGCATCCACCCAGTGCAGGGTGTTAGGGTGAGCCCTGAGGGCGGGGAGGGTGAGCACCTCTGGCTGTGCAACCCCGCGACCTGTCCCCTTGTCGCCTCCCCAGACTCACGGGTCTGGGAACTGAAGCCCCACATAGTGCGTGTCAGTCCACACGTGGTCCAGCTTCTGGCGTGAGAACATATCGAGGATGTCTTGAACCAGAGTGGCCATCCTGGCTGAGCCGGCCACGCGTTCCCGGAGGCTGGTCAGCCTGAGCAGAGAGAGATCACACTGGGGCATGTGGGAGAGGGTGCAGGAAAGGGGGACTCCCATGTTCCCCCGCAGAAGTGGGGAAAACGCAGGCCTGGAATGGCATCTGATGTATCCCAGGCTAGCCTCACACTCAGCTAGAAAGCATTTGAGAGGCGGAGGCAGGAGGACTTCAGGGCTTCAGCACAGTTCCTCACCCTGTCTGCTTCTGTCACCCAGCAAGAAACTGTCACCTCGTCCTATTCTGCCTTCTCACCTCGGGCGTGTGCTGCCCTCTCATGGTTACCAAATCTGTTACCTTTGCAGGGGATTCAAACTACCTTCCCCATATCACGGAAGCTGGGCATTCCTGGAGTGGCCACATCTCCCAGGGGGCTCTTGGATTCCCTGCCCTCCAGTCTCTCTAACTGTGCTCCCTCCCTCTTCCCTTCCTTGTAGGGTATTCCAGGAAGCCGTTTTATCACTGAGCTAGGGCAATTACCCCAAAACCACCTTTACATTTTTTTCTGTTCTATTTTTAGACAAAGCTATACTGAATTGCCAAAGTCTCATTTGAAACACAGGTAGGCACAGAACTTATGTTTTAGCTTTAGGATGAGTTAGAACCTGGTTCTCTCCTTCCACTCCTGGGATTCCAGGTACTGAACTCTGGTTGGTGGAGTTGGCAGCAATCACCTTTAGCTCTGGGCCTCACTTTTTGACTACACCGTTTGAGGTTCTGGTTTCCTCCCTTCATCTTCACTGTATTTGCCAACCAGCCAGTCGGTCTGACTGTCTGTCTGTCTGTCTGTCTTGTGAGGAAACATTTACATTGGCTTACATTTCCATCAGCTCATATTTTCAGAGCTTTCAATGTATTGTCTTTTTCATTCTACTTTATAGAGGGTGTGAATTTAGGAAAGCTTGGTAGTAGGTAGCTCTACTCATTTCCTGGGGGAGGACAAGGTCTCATTTGGCCTGGAAGTCACTATGTAGTCAAGGGCATCCTTGAACTCCTGATCCTCCTGATCCTATCTCTCAGGTACTGGGATCACAGGTGTGAACCAGCACACTTACTTCATGCCATTTAGGGGATCACCCCAGGTGAGTTCTCTGTCACCGGGGCTGTAGCCCCAGCCTCGACCGGAGGTCCTTTAGCATGATAGAGCCATCTATTTTGATCAAGTTCCCTGATGTGTGTCAAAAGACACACCATGATCTAGCTCGGAAAGGAAACACATGTATCCAGATGGCTGAAGATAGTACTAGCTTAGCTTTGATCCTCAGTGTAGAGGAGGAGGAGGAGGAGGAGGAGGAGGAGGAGGAGGAGGAGGAGGAGGAGGAGGAGGAGGAGGAGGAGGGGGAGGAGGAGGAAGAGGAGGAGGAGGAGGAGGAGGAGGAGGAGGAGGAAACCTCAGGTGCACACCAATAATTCCAGCACTTGGGGAGAGGGAGCTGAAATGAGGATCTCGATTTTGAGGCTAGTCTAGGCTACATCACAAAACCTTGTCTGAAAATTAAAAAAGCTAAAAACAAAACAAGTTAAATTAAACAAAGTAGAAAAGAGGCTATAGATGTGGCTCAACAGCAGAGTACTTGTCTTTGAGCATGCAAGGCCCTAGGTTCAACCCCAAGAACTGTAAACAAAACATCTGAAGAAGGCCAGTGAGATGCTCAGCAGGTTAAATGGTACTTGTGGTCAAGCCTGAGGGCCTGGGTTCCATCCCTGGGCTCTGTGTGGTAGAAGGAGAGAACTGGGCACTGCAAGTTCTTCTCCGACCCCCACACACATGCACAGCAGCACCCAAGCACCATACCCTGATAATAAATAAATAACTGTTTAAAACAGAAAGAGAGAAGGAGGGGCTGGAGAGATGACTCAGAGGTTAAGAGCACTGGCTGCTCTTCCAAAGGCCTGGGTTCAAAGCCCAGCACCCATATGGCAGCTCACAACTGTTTGTAACTCTAGTTCCAGGGGATCTGGCACCCTCACACAGACATACATGCAGACAAAACACCAACACATATCAAATAAGTAAATGAATAAATCTTCAAAAAAGAAAGAAACCCAAAGAAGAAGAAAAACCCATGTGATTAATTTTTTTTAATTCAAACCTATTTTTCATTATCTGATTATTACACAAAATAAAATTAAAATGTTATTTACTGATGCACATTTTTTTTTAGATGGGTCTCATGTATCCCAAGCTAGCCTCTAATTTACTATGTAGCCATGGTTGACTTTGGATTCTTAATCCTCCTGCCTCTACCTCCTGACTGCTGGGACTACAGGCATATGCCACCAGGCCCTGGTCCCTCCATTTTCTTTTGCTCAGCTGCTTGCCTCCTAAATAAACCATCTTCAATGTCTCCTTGGATATTCAATGCCTGGTATCTGCTATCCTTCCAAAGACCGCTGAACAGGGAAGCTGGAGAGGAGCATGAAAAGACCCAAGAAGGGACTTGGGCAACATGAGAAGTGACTGGGCCTCCAGTCTGACTTGGACTGGACATTGAGCCAAGCAGGAAGCCAGGCTACTCTTACCTGATGGTGCCCTCCAGGCGCCCCTCCCCAAGGAACCGAAGAAACATGGCCCGGAGGTCACTCCAGTACAACGTGCCCAGGCCGGAGTCAAGGCCCAGCTCAGAGTTGACATCCTCGCTGACCACCAACACGGAGTCCCCGCATGCCTGGCAGGACCCTCGAAAGGCCACGTAGCCCAGGAGGAAGGCTGGCAGGTGGTAAGATGTGGGTTCTCTTGTGCCTTCTTCTACTAGACCCCAGAAACGCCCCCAGCCCAGACCGCTCACTGAGGAGGAGGGATGACTCACCCCCAGTGAAGACCAGCAGGGCGGTCAGGATCAGATAGGGGGCAGCCTTCCGACCCACTGCAGCCCAGGGGATGGGAGCTGACTTCCCAGGTCTAGAGTCTAAGGGCTCGGGACCCTTGAGTTCCATGGGGCAGAACTGGACAGGCAACTCGGCCCCTTCCTCCCAGCTGTCCTCTTCCTCCTCCAGGTGCCCCAGATCAGGGCCTTCCACGCGTTTATAGATGGTCTGAGAGGGTCTCGGGGACCACTGTTGCTGCGTGCAGCGGGGAAGTAGGCATGAAATTAGGGGAAGGGGCCTAAGAGTTTGCGGAAGGATTAGGCTAGAATGGTGTCAGGGACTTGGACAGGAAGGGAGGTCTCAGAGGCAGGCTGGAGAGGAGGGACCCAAGGGGCAAGGGGTGGGGCCACCTTATGCATTAGGGAGGGGCCTGAGGAAGACCTAAAGTGTGTAACCACCTCCCCCCATGGTCTTACCCCTCTCTTCAGTAGACCCCAAAGTTGCTCCATGCTTGTGCCCCCTCCTGAATTCTGCAAATAGTCCCCCCCAATAATAAACCGTTTGTGGGAGCCCCAGAGGGCCCCTTATCAGCCCTGGCAGGCAGCCTGAGCCTAGGCTGTTCCTCACCCCCCAACATAGGGTGGGAACAGTCTGACCTCGGTCCACCCTTCCAGAACCCCCCCCCCCCCCACCCATCTAGCTCAAACTAGATGACAAGGGGCTGTGCCTTCTCCTACCAATCCTTCCACAAACCCCACTGCTGCCGGCTGACTGCAAAACAATCAATTTTTTTTTTAAACCTCAGGGCAGACTTTGACCACCTTAGTTCCGGTCACAGGTGGGGGGAGGGGGGCTTAAAGTGAGGGGGCAGGGGAGATACGGATAGGTCCCTCCTTTTTCCTGATTCCACTGTCTCTGTGTCCTTGGGGAAAATCCCCACCCCCTTTGGAAGCTTCGTTGTGAAAAGTCCTGCTCCTCCTCACCCCTTGCGTCTGCTTTTTAGGTTCCCCAACATACAGCCGTCTAATTAACCCGTTAGCTGATCTTCCGGCCCCTACCCGGCCTCAGATAGACCCCAAACTAGAGGCATCCTGGTGGGGTGACTTCGGTGGTTTAATCTGACCCATATCGGTTGGAATCTGTTTGGTATCTAACCCATATTGGTTGCTGGAGATGGAGGGCTATAAATGAGGTACAGGGGTCAAAAGGGACCTACGAGTGGGTCCTGGGGTCAGGAATCTCTGGGTCAACGCCCACTTCACTATTAAAGTCCTAACCAAGCTAAGGTCCTCCCCAGCACCACCACCCCTGGGTCACTAAATGACTTAATTAGGTGTTTCTCTAGAATTTGATGAAGGGCCAGAGCCGCCGTTTACCCTCCAGTTTCAAAACCAAGCCAAGCCGAGGGCCCACCTCACCCTCACTCCCGATCCGGGTCTCCCGTGGGAAACTGCAGGTCCTAACCAGGTCCAGAAAGATCTGAGCGGTAGGGGCTCACCAGTACCCCAGTCCCTGCCTCGTGCCTGAGTAGAAAGGCGCAGCAGCCAAGTTCGCTTTAGCAACAGGTCCCTGGATTTCTTGGACCACGCTGCCCAGGCGACCCAAAGCCTGTGCTTAGGCCACACTCACTAGAGCACGCCCCCGAGATAGCCCCGCCCCCGCATGTCCTTTGCCTGGGCAGCCCGCATCGCAACTACCCAGCTCCACAGTCCACCTTTCCTGTTACTTCCAGGGTCCTGACGCCACCGAAACCTAAGAATTTCTTATCCCAGTGTACCACGGTAATAGATGTGACTCTCTCTGGCCTCTCACCAGACCCCCCACTCCCTATCCCCAAAGAGGTCAAATTCTTTTTATTTTCTTAAAACTTTTTTTTTTTTTTTAACTTATTTCAACTTAGAAACATCACAGTCTAAGAAGATGTGGGTGAGAGAGGAAAGGGCAATGGGAGATGGAGGGTTCAGCACTTTTGGAGGCCTGGCTGGTAGAATGCCCCTCTGGCATCATCTCCCCACAAGGCTGTGGAGGGGGTGAGTGGGTATTGGGAGAGGGAGGAGGGGTCAACCTCAGGGGCACTTCCGTTCCACGCACTGCTTCCCTCCCTCCTCGTATTCCTGCTTGGAGATCCACATCTGCTGGAACGTGCCCTGGGAAAAAAAGGAGGAACATAAGCTGTCAGGATAGCCCTGGCATCACCCCAAACCCCTCTACACCACCACACCCATTCTTCCTCCTTACCTCTGTGCATTTCTCGCCTGTATCCCTCCTCCTTACTGGAAGATTTTAGGTGCTCTACCACTGAGCCACCCCCAGCCCCCCACTGGGGGAGTCTAGGCAGGGGCTCTACCACTGAGCCACACCCCAGCCCCTCACTGGGGGATGCTAGGCAGGTGCTCCACCACTGAGCCACACCCCAGCCCCTCACTGGGGATTCTAGGCAGGGGCTCTACCACTGAGCCACACCCCAGCCCCTCACTGGGGGATGCTAGGCAGGTGCTCTACCACTGAGCCACACCCCAGCCCCTCACTGGGGGATTCTAGGCAGGGGCTCAACCACTGAGCCACACCCCAGCCCCTCACTGGGGGATGCTAGGCAGGGGCTCAACCACTGAGCCACACCCCAGCCCCTCACTGGGGGATTCTAGGCAGGGGCTCTACCACTGAGCCACACCCCAGCCCCTCACTGGGGGATTCTAGGCAGGGGCTCTGCCATTGTGTGATGATTGACCTACATGTATATATGGAGGACAGGGAACCTTGGGTGTCAATCCTCTCCTTTCCACTTTGAGGCAGGGTCTCTGCTTTGCCACTGTTTGGGGGCTGCTGGCTCAGCAGCTTCAGGAGCTGCTCCTATCTTCTCCCATTTTGTGATACGAGCACTGAGATCACACACAAATGCTCTCGTGCTCAGTTTTATGTGGCTTCCAGGGACCGGAACACAGGCCCTCAAGCCTCTGCCGCAGGAGCTTTACCTCTTCTCAGCCCTTGTATTTGTCTTTTGACAGAGTCTCCCTGAGTTGCCCAGGCTGACCTTGACCTTGTGACCTTCCTGCCTCCCCTGCTGGGATTACACCGTGTGCCACCGCCAGCTCCACATCATTATTCCAACACCACCTGGCCACCCACCCCTGCTGCTCTTGCGGAGTCTTGTCGCGAATGACTGTTCCACCTGAAGGCGGATGTCTCCCGCTCACAGAGCAGCCTTCCTGGGTGACCTCATTCGTCCCTGCCACTCCCCAGTCTCTTGTTCCAGACTCAGATACCCAGCTGTTTCTTGGCTACTTCCTTCTGAATACCCTTGACCTTAAACTTTCTATGCCCATAACTGAACTCATTATCCTCCTGCAGACTTTGCCCTGACCTGTTCTCCTTTGGTCTTTGTCCCCTCCCCTCCCCTCCTCAATCCTCCCATTCCCTTTCCCATCCCTTCTTTTTCCTTTCTCTTTCCTCTTCTGTTCTCTTCCCCCAGCCCCCTCTTGCTTTCAACAGGCTGACCTTGAACTCTATGTAGCTAAGAACATGAATTCTATCCCCAAAACCCACATTGAAAAACTGGGTACACTTTAATTCCAGCACTCAGGAGGAGGCAGAGGCAGGCATATCTCTGTGCATTTGAGGCCAGCCTTGTTTGTATGTAGAGCCAGTTCTAGAACAGGCTCCAAAGCTACAGAGAAACAACACAACAAAACTGGGCATGATGGCATGCAGTTTTAGCCCCAGCACTAGGAAGGCAGAGACAGGCCCCTCCCTGAGGCTCACAGGCCGCCCAGCCCACTCTGCCTAGTTCCTTTGGTCATACCACAGATCCCAGGTCATACCATGGGGAGACCCATGACACCTGTACTCATCTCACCACTCTCCCATCCCAAATTCCAGGATGTCCCCTCTACTCACTGATGACCATGGCTGCTTCACCAATATCTCTATTTTCTGCCCCTCTGCTTCCCAATTTGCACCCTGCAGATGCCCCCAGTCTTCAGGGAGCACTCACTGATTGTGTTCGTGCCAAGAACATTTTTTTCTTTTTCAGGGCCGGGGTTATGTCTCAGTTAGCAAAGTGCTGGCTTTGCAAACACAAGGACCTGAGATCATTCTCCAGAACCCATGTAAAAAATCTGTGCTGTAATCCCACTGTCGGGGATGTAGGGACAGGATTTTCATTTACTGGATAGCTAAATCAGAGACTTCCAGAACAGTGAGGGTATCTGTCTCAAAAAGCAAGGTGGAAGGCACCTGAGGAGCGACAACTCAGTTTGTTCTCTGGCAACAGAGTCGTGCTATGTAGGCCAGGCTAGCCTTGAACTTGAAACCTTCTTGTCCCGGCCTCTCTAGTGCTGGTATTACAGGTGTGACTAGGTACATGTTGCTGACTAAAAATGGGCAACCATCGGAGACTTCTCTCTGAATACTCAGTGCCATGCCCTTTTGGTCTCACCAGTGAGGCCAAGATGGAGCCTCCAATCCAGGGGCTGAACTTGCGTTCCATGGTGCTGTTGCTGGCGATGAGCTTCAGCCGCATGCTCTGGGGGAGAAAAAGGGGCTGGGGAACATGGACATCTAGATTCTGGGAAGGGACAAGGCTTGGTAATCAGGAGGGAGCCACAGAGGCGGAGGCTCTGAGCATTTCCATGTAGGGTAATCTAGAGGGATTTGGGGTTCAAAGAACTAAGCCAGGTTTGGAATCCGGGTAGTCTGACTGGAGTGGGGTGGGATGGGCTCTTACCGGTGGAGTCTTTTGGGAAAGCTCCCGGTTAAGCCTGTCTGTGAAGCCCTGAAGCAGAGTGTTCCCACCAGTGACAATGACACTGCCATAGAGACCCTGGGAGCGGGGAGAAGGTTAAGCCTGCAGAGTCGACCTTCCTCCCTTCCTCCAAGTTAACCCTAGGCCCCTTAGCCCAGCCTTAGGTTCTGGCCTCACCGGGCGAATGTCAATGTCGCACATGCCGATGCTGGTGGTGACCACGTGACCCACTCCTAGCATGGTGTTCCCAGACAGCCCCTGTGGACAGAGATGATGAGGACTTTGGGGACTCTGCCTCCCTCTCCCCCAAGCCCCTATCATCCTTCCCAGACTCTCCCACCACACCTCTGGACCGAGCACTCCAACCCGTCCCACCCCAACCAGTCCCCAGCACCCAGCCAAACCTTGACATTGGAGGGGTCAAAAAGGCCCTCAGGGATCCGGAGTCTCTCAGCGCCATAGTCCGTGTTGTAGCCATTGGGCATTTCATAGTGCACAGTGGGCATTTGTGCAGCCACCCTGCCCGACAAAGGAGTGAGACTCTGTCTGGCACGCTCGTGAAGGACCACCAGGTGGGTGCGCTAGAGGTTCCCATGAACCCCAGTCCTGTTCCCCCACCTGGCATCTTTGGTTTTTGGAATGGCCTCTCATGTAGCCCAGGCATGCCTCCAGCTCAACAAGTAGCAGAGGCTGGCCCTGAACTCCTGATCCTCCTGCCTCTGACTCCCAAGTGCTGGGTTTCAAGCTTGTACCACTAAGACCTATAGACGTAGGACTGAGAATGCAACCTGGAGCTTTGTACATACTCAGCTTTGTACAAGCTGAGCTATATATAGTCCCAGTGCCCCTCCCCAACTTTTGAACATCATCCTGCTGTGTAGGTCAGACTAACCTGGGACTCTCCTGCCTCAGCCCTCCTGAATGCTGACATTACAGGAATCGCGGTGTGCTCACTATCCGCTGCGCCCTCTTTCCCACCCTGCAGCACTCAACCCTACTCACTGTTCATCATAAGGGGAGTCGGACACCTGCAGCACGGAGGCCTGGAAGTCTTGGATCACCTCCTGAGAACAGGGAGGAGTGAGGTCTGACTGCCCTCTGTGTCCATCTGGAGCATCCCTTCCCCCCAACTCCAGCCCACCCACAGGGGCTGGTGCAAGCGGGAAGGGGGGGAGGAGCTCATTTCAGCTACAGCCTCACGTTACACATGTAGTTATGCCAGGACTTGGACACTTGGGGTAGCTTCTCCTTCTTCTTCCAGTTTGGGGGGGCTCCCTCGCGTACAGGCTCCTGTGAGGACACAGTCTGTAAGTGTCCTTTCCCAGCTGGCATATGCCTGGCCCTTTGGCACATCTGCCTCCCTAGCAGTCGCCAGCTCTGCAGCTGACCAGCTCGGTCTCCAAGGAGATGGGAGTGCCTTGTCACCCTTCCCTAACGGCTGCGCTGCGAAGTGGAGACAGTGAGAGGCTGCCCCATATGTGAAATACACACTGTAAAAATAATCAGAAGAGCCTGAATCAGGGGCTAGGGATGGTGTTCATGGGTAGAGCACTTGCCTAGCGGCAAGAAGCCCTGGGTTTCCTCCCAGCCCCAGCATGCAGGAGGTAGGGGCAGGAGGACTGAGAATTCAAAACCATCCTCAGTTACATCATGAGTTAGAGGCCACCCTGGGCTATGTAAGATCCACCTCAAAACACTGATTAAGGGATCCTTTTTCCTCATCAGAAGCTTTCCTATGATGCTCTGGGTCTTGTGGCTCTCCCCCTGGCAGAGGAATGACTTGAACCTGGGTTTTTTGTTTTTTGAGACAGGGTTTCTCTGTGTAGCTTTGTAGACCAGGCTGGCCTCGAACTCACAGAGATCCACTTGCCTCTGCCTCTGTCTCCAGAGTGCCCAGCCGGATGCTTTTTTTTTGAGACAGGATTCACGTCGCCCGTGCTGGCCTTCATACAGCCAAGGTTAATGCGGTGCTGGGGACCCACGTCAAGACCTTGTTAACTGAGCCACATCCTTCGCCCCTGTCTGTTGGTTTGTTGTTGTTTGTGTTTTTGCTTTTCGAGAGAGAGTGTGACTGGTGTAGCTCAGGCTGGCCTGCAGCTCACTAAGTTCCCAGGGCTGACCTTGAACTCTTCACCCTCCTGCCTCCACGCCTCAAGTGTTAGGATTACATGAGTGCTTCACCACATTTGGTTTGAGAACTCGGTTATGTCATACCCTAGAACGAATCCCACCGACCCTCACCCATTTGCTCTCAGCTGACTTTGTGGTCTCAGCCTGTCGCAATTTCTGGAAAATGAGGAACTGGATCATGATCTTCTGGGGGATTTGCTCCACCAGCTCGTGGGTCAGGGGACTGACGGGCATAAGGCACATGCCAGGGCTATTGGTGGCGTCTCTGGACGCAGCAGAGGTCCTACCTTGGCTGCAATCATGTAAGGAGGGATGATGTCGATAGCCATCTCCTGGAAGAGTTCCCGGCACTGCATGGAGATGAAGTCCCCTGCCAGGGGTGACTTGACGATGCCTGAAAGAAGAGGCATTGTCCGAACCAGGCTTCTCCAGGCCACCCCAGAGCCCTGACAAGGTCCTACCTTGCTGTAGGACATAGCCATCGTGGACTGGGATGGCTGTAGTATGGGTGGCCCCACTGTCCAGCACCAGACCTGTGGAGCGTCCATTTGCAAAGCTGGCATGGGGTGGGTCAGTCAAAGAAACAGCAGACAGTGAGATAGTCAGGAGCTGGGTCAGGCCTGGGTCCCTCTGTTTTCTCAGTGTAAAACCAATCCTAGTCTGCAAATATAACCTTTGATTTACTTTCATTTTCTTTTTGCGTATGTATACATGTGTGAGTATATGTATGTGTGTGTGCATGTATGTCCGTGTGTATGTGCAGAGGCCCAAGGTTCATGTCAAGAGTCACCCATGATCACTCTTCTACCTTATTCATTCAGAAAAGTGTTCTCAGTTAAATCCAGAGCTCTCTGATATGGCCACTCCTGCTGGCCGCTACTTCCTGAGGCTGTATTTACAAGTAGGCCATCATGCCCACCAGGCATATATGTGGGTTTCTGAGGACCCTAACTCTGGTCTGCATATTTGTGTGGCAATTGCTTTCAATGCTGAGTTGTCTCCTGTGGGTACTGGAAATCAAACCTAGTTCCTCTACAGGAGTGCAAGTACTCTTAACTGCTGAACCATTGTTCCAGTCCCCCAACATACATACATACATACATACATACATACATACATACATACATACGTGTATACATACATACATACGTGTATACATATATGTATACATAGATACCTATGTGTATACACACACACACACACACACACACACACACACACACATATATGTCTCACTATGTAGTTCAGGCTAGCCTGGAACTCATTATGTAACTCAGGCTGGCCTTAAACTAAAGCCTTGATCTCCAAAGCACTAGAATTACAGGTCTGCATTTCCTAATCCAGTTCATGTGGAGCTGGGGACCAGAGCCTCAGACGTGCTAGGCCAACTAGTCTACATCCCCAGCCCTTTGTTCTTGGTTTTGGTAGCCCAGGCCTTGAATTTTCCCTTCATCTCTTTCTTTAAGCCCTTTGGGTGCTAGAGTTCCAGGTGCATGTGGTCCTGTATTCTGTGGACTCCTTGAATTGGGGTCCCTGTCACTCCATACTTAGCACAGAGTTCATTGTACCACTTGTTCTGAAAAAAAAGACAACGGCCAAAATTGGGAAGGAACCACCTCCATGCCCAGTCGGTGCCAGCTGTTTACTTGGCTCCACTCCTGCTGAGATTGACCTATGGAATAGGGAAGGGCCACTGCTCTCTCCCTCCCCCAGTCCCAGGCCTTCAGCCTATGGGGTTTTCTGCACTAGCAAGTGCAGAGACTTGTCTTTCCACCCAAGATAGTGATCTCCAGGGAACCAGGCCCAGCGCCACCCAGCTCAGCAAATCTCACACACGCCCCACCCTGGCCCTCCACCCAGCAGAGCTGCCAAACCATAGGATACGCTGTGAGCACGGCTGTCTTGCACAAGAAGAAGGCAGGAATGTTGTACTGCTCAAACATCAGCTCTGTCAACTTCTCTCGCTTGGCCCGAGTGTTCCACTGTGAAGAGAGCACAGGAGGAAAGAGACCAGATGGAGGCACAGCCAGGGTGTGTGAGGGTGTGTGTGCGTGGCGTGTGTACGTACGCATGTGCAGGCAAACAGCAACAGAGCACTCATAGGAACAAACACACATATATAGACATTCCTATACACACATTTTACATGTATGCATGTAAACAGATACATGTATTCACAGACACAAGTGTGCATACAGATGCAAACACTCCCATACACGCATTCACATACATTGTGCATGCATGCACATAAATATATACACATGACTTAGACTAGGAAACAGGTCAGGGCACTTGATCCCACACACCTTTATGATATAAAAACCATAAGGAGTTTTATTTGATTTTATTTTGTCGTTCTGGGGTTAAAACCAATGGCCTGGTGCATTCAAGACAAGCACTGTAACATTGACCTGTGTCCTCAGCTCTATTTTGTTTTAGACTTTAGTTTATTTTGACACAAGATCTAACTATGTAGCCCAAACTTGCCTCAAATTGTTGATATTCATGCTAGGGTCTTCCAAGTGTTGGCGTAGCAGGTACACATCACCATGCCTGGTTAAGAATGTCATTTTCCCATTTATGTATTTGTTTATTTAGTATGTATGTTCATGTGCGTGCATGTATGTGCATGTGTGTATTGTATGTGTGCGTGCGTGTGTGTGCATGTGTATTGTGTGTGCATGTGTGCGTATGTGTGTGTGTATGTATGTATGTATGTATCTATCTATCTATCTATCTATCTATCTATCTATCTATCTATCTATCTATCTATGCATATGTATAAGGAGGCCAGAAAAGGAATAAGATGTCCACCACAACCACTCTCCACCATTTGTTTTGAGGCAAAGTCTCTCACTGAACTTGAAGTTCACTAATTTCTCTAGGCTTGTTAGCCAGCAAACCCCAGGAGATTTCACATCTCACCTCCCCAGAGCTAGGGTTACAGGTGTCTGTTGCTGCGCTCAGCATTTTTTTTACACAAGTGCTTTGGATTGAAGTCAAGTCCTCAGGCTTCTGCGGCAAACTCAGGCTTTCCCACCTGAGCTTCCTCCCTGTCTGTTTTTGTTTCTCTTTGTTTTGTTTTTCAGATAAGAACCCAGGTTGGCCTTGAACTTGATACTTAGCTGAGGATGTTCTTGAACTTTTGATTCTCCTTCCTCATCCCCTGAGTACTGGGGTTGTGGGCATGCAGTTTATGTGGTGTCAGGAGTAGAAGCCACAGCTTCCTGCATGCTAGCCCAGTGCTCTACCAACTGAGTTCTTAGTGGGGCTGGATCTGGAGTCTCCATCTTTCCGTGCCTGGCTTGGTGCTCTTCCCACTCTACACCCCAGCCTCTTCCAGCCTCCACCCCCATCCTAACTGTCTCAGACACTAAGGTGCTGGAGAAGATGCTTTCTGGGTAACAACGGGAGACTGAATATAAATATCTAGTTTTCCATCTCTCAAGATCCCAGCAAAAACAGGGACATTTTTAAAAGACGCAAACCTACAAAAGCCAGCAAGCACACAGAGAGATGTGCCACTAGGGAAATGCAAATCTAGCATCATTAGTCACTGGAGAAATGCAAATCAAAAGCATAATGAGGTCCTACTTCACACCTACATAGACAATGTTGGTAATTAAAAACCAGAAAGGCGGGGCTGGTGAGATGGCTCAGCTGGTAAAAGTACTTGCTACGAAGCCTGATGGCCTGAGTTCAATCCCCAGGATCCACATGACGGACAGAGAGGACCGACTTCTGTAAGTAGTCCTCTGACCTGCCATGGCATGCAGGTGCTAACACACATACACAATGAACAAATCAATCTCCCCCATATAAAAACTAGAAAGCTACGTGCTGATGAGAATTTGGGACACTCTCATCCCTGGTGGGACCATAAAAGGGTTTGGCCACTGCAGAATGCAGTTATTGGTCTCTCAAAATACATAATAGAGAAGTTCCACAGGGCCCAGTGATTCCAGTCCTGGTTATGTACCCAAAAGAAATAACAACAAGGAACTGGAGAGAAGGCTCAGCGGTTAAGAACTCTTGCTGCCCTTGCCAAGGATCCAAGCTTGGTTCCCAGCACAAACACAGAGGTTCACAACGATCTGTAGGGATCCTATGCACTCTTCTAGCATCCGCAGGCACCAGGAATGGCCATAGTGCATACACATACATGTAGGCTAAGTGCTAATACACATAAAATAAGACAATCTTTTTTAAAATATGAGAACAAGTACTAGAGGAAGTCTTGGCACACAAGTACCAGTAGCAACACCTTTCACAACAGCTGGGATGGACACATGAATGGATGGCTGGATATGTAAACTGTGGTGTATCTTTGAAGGGGACTATTACTCACCAACCACAAAAAAAATGAAGTGCTGAATAGTATTCTGACACGGATAACATAAAAATATGCTAAGTAAACAAATGCAGGTGCAAGGCAGTTGGCAGCTCCATGGAAGAAGGCATGCCTGACATACCAGACTCTTTGCCTCAATCTCCACTCCCCAAAAGTATACTGACACCAAAAATCATATTGTGTGATTCCAATTTTATAAAACACCCTGAGCAGATATCGGTATAGGGACAGAAGCAGCCAGGTGTAGTGATGCATAGCTGTAATCCCAGCACTGAGGGAGCTGAGGCAGGATAGTGACTTTGAACCTAAACCAGGTCATCTAATGAGTTCCAGATCATACAATAATCTATTTAACACTTGGACTGTGGTCCACTCAAGTTCCCCAAGTTGATTCTTCAAAGAAAGTCAATCTGAGGATCCCTGACCCTTGACACAGATGGAAGTGAAAACATCATACCGAGAACTGAGTGACTGGGCTCCAAGAAACAGGCAATCAGACAAATCCCTGGGGTAGAAATATGTGACACCACATTGAAAATTAGGGGCTGGAGAGATGGCTCAGCTGCTAAGAGCATCTGCTGCTCTTGCAGAGGACCCATGCTTGGTCCCCAGCACTCACATGGGACAGCTCACAGCCAGCTATAACTCCAGTTCCAAGTGATTTGACATCTTTTGGCCTCCATGGGAACTTGCACACGTGAGCATACCCAAACACAGATACATTTGCATACACATAATTAAAAATAACATAAATAATCTTACGAAATAATGCAAATGTTTTTAAAATCAAAATAATGAATTAGCCGGACAGTGGTTGCACACACCTTTAGTCTCAGTGCTTGGGAGGCAAAGGCAGGTGGATCTCTGTGAATTCAAGGCCAACCTGGTTTACAAGGCTAGTTCCAGGACAGCAAAGGCTGTTACACAGTGAAATTCTGTCTCAAAAAAAGCCATAATAATAATAATAATAATAATAATAATAATAATTTAGTTAATTAATTAAAATGTAATTTAGGGCTGGAGAGTTAGCTCAGCATGTAGATATACTTGTTGCTCTTGCAGAGGACCTGGTTTTGATTCCTGGCACTCTCATGGCAGCTCACAACCATTAGTAACTCCAGTCCTAGGGGATCTGACACCTTCTTCTGACCTCCAGGGGCACCAGGCACACACATGGTGCACATACATACATACATACAAGCAAAACACTCATACACACAAAATGATTTTTAAAAATCTAAAAATTTTTCAATCTAATTAAAACATTTATAAAGATACAAAAGCATAGATTCCTCTCAAAACCCCCTCCTCAAATAGTCTCATAGCAAAGAATACAGAAAGCCCCATAGTCCTTACACAGGGATTCTCTCTCTTTTTAAATGTACCTTCTTAAACAAAAGCAGGCAACATACTTGTATCTTCTAAAAGTCTCTAAAATGAGATGGGTGCTAAACTATGGCAGGAAAAACAGTGTGGAAGAAGGAAGATTCCTAACAGCAAATTAGTGATATCTTTATGAAGGAACATGGTATCAGACCCACAAAACAAGAACAAGATACTCCAAAAAAAGAACATTTATAGGAATGTGTCCCGGTGGTACGGCCTTTGCCTAGAACTCTTGAGGCCCTAATTTCAACCACCAGCATCCCCCCAGGAAAATAAAAACAGCCTTCAGATGTTTTCAGGCTCCAGTCATTTAAAAAGAAGGGAATTGAAAAGAATGTTTGTAGAGAGTAAAAGAGCTTGTAGAGATTAAGGACACAGGACCAGATATGATAAACTTAGTAAAATGGTTGGACAAGACGAAGTCTTGGAAATTAGAAGAAAAGGTAATGATAAAAAAACAGAAGGGCCTTGCAGTAGTGGTGCACGCCTTTGATCCCAGCACTTGAGAGGCAGAGGCAGGGGATCTCTGTGAGTTCAAGGCCAGCATGGTCTACAGAGTGAGTTCCAGGACAGCCAGGACTGTTTCACAGAGAAACTCTATCTAAAACAAACAAACAAAAAAAAAAACTAGAAGGAAAATTATAAGGAAATTAGGGGACCAATTTAGGGGTTGCAAATTATAGACAATGAAATTTCCCAAAAGTGGAAGCAAAGGAAATGGAGAGAAATAAACAGTAAAACATGATTTAAATTTTTTACTCAGTGGGCCAATGGATGCTTGCCACCAAATCTGATGGCCTAATTTGATTCCTAGATCCTACATGGTGAAAGAGAAGAACCAGGCCCTGCAAGTAGTCCTCTGATGTTTCCTATGACCCTCAAACATATACTCACACACATAATAAAAAACACAGCTACACATATAGATGAGACAATAGTATAAAATGTTTTTCACTTGACTGAAAAGCAAATGTTTCCAGAACAATGTTTTCTGTTTCTTTTTTTTGTTTGTTTTGTTTTGTTTTGTTTTGTTTTTTTCAACACAGGGTTTCACTTTGTTACCCTGGCTGTCCTCGAACTCACTCTATAGGTCAGGCTAGCCTTGAACTCACAGAGATGCACTTGCCTCTGCCTCCCAAGTGCTGGGATTAAAGGTGTGTGCCACCACTGCCCTGCCCAGTGGTTTCCAGAACAATTAATGTAATATGCTAACATCATTAAACATCATGGTGAAGTTTTATAACACTTAGGATGGAGTGAAAAATTCTACTTGTGTGTGTGTGGGGGGGGGGAGAACCTAATAAGATGGTTCTAGACTTCTCAATATCAACAGTAGATGTTCAAGGACAGCAGAAGGCAAGGCTTTCAAGAGCAGAAGAAAAATGTCTTGGAGTATGATACCTAGCTAAACTACCAATGTGCAGTCTCAAAGGAAATACTTCGTGTGATCTAAGTAGCTACTGAAGGATCTGCTCCATGAAAACAAGGTAGTGATCAGGAAAAGGAGTCAAGTCCTAGATACACCCACTTTTCTTAGAAGAAAAACAAAGAGATGCTGATAGGAAGATGTTAGTATAACAGCTATTTTCCAAATTTAAGCCAAACTGGAATGTGTCAGTGAGCTCTGAGAGAGATTTCTTCAATTAGACAAAATCAATAGAACGTTTCATAGAATTAGTGTCTTGAGAAAACACATAGATCTGATGGGTAACTTAATGTTACACTGATAAATAGAAAAATTAAGTAAAATAGAAACAATTCTGAGATCTGGGGAAGACAGAAGTTGCATGAAAATGAAAAAGTAACCATGCCTGACTCAGCTCTTATTAGCCTGCAAGATATAAAAGAGTGTAAACTCAGTTTGTTTGTTTGCTTGTTTTAAAGTTGAGACAGGGTTTCTCTGTGTAACAGCTCTAGCTGTCCTGTAGATGCTTGAGTTTACAGAGACCCCCATGACTCTGCCTCCCAAGTGCTGGGATTAAAGGTTAGGGATGAGGCTTCTGAGAGAGACTCATACTCTGGTAGATGATCTCACACCCACACACATAGAGAGGTTACTAAGTGGACAGCACTAAGTGGACAGTCTTTTTTGCTTGCTTATTTGTGGTTTTTTGTTTTTGTTTTTTTAAAGCACACGAATTTGGGAGACAAAAGGTAGGAGAAATAAGGGGAGAACTGGAGGAGAGAGATGTGTTGTGTTTAATAAAAAAAAACACATTATAGGCATGTATGAAATTCTCAACAACAAAAAAGATATACGAGGAAATCGGTATGTTTTTTGTTTTTTGGGAACTGAGTCTCTCTATGTAGTCCTGGCTGTCCTGGAACTCCTTATGTAGTTGGAGATGATTTTGAATTGCTGACGCTCCTGCCTCTACCTCCTGAGTGCTGGGATTGTAGGCTTCAGTAGCCTCCTACATGCCAGGCAAGCACTCTACCAACTGAGCTACATTGGTAATATGTGTGTATGTAACAATGACGCAAAAGGTAAGTATACGTGACCAACAACGGGCAATGGAGTGGATGGAGCCGGAAGAGAGAAGGCAGGGATGGAGAGTAAGCCAGGGAGGAAGGCATGTGACTGACAATGACAGGTGACAAAGAACATTCTGGAAAAGAAGGTGAAGTGACTGATAGTGGTGGCTTCAAGTTAGAGGTGATGGTGGGTAGGATGTGTCGCCAGGGACCCAGGGGCTGATGTGGGTCTGGATGAGGCACTCACCGGAGCCTCCGACATGAGTACTGGGTGCAGGTTTGGCTCAGACTTGACATGTTTGCTGTAGGTATGATCCAGGATGGCTCTGAAGCACTCCCAGTCCTCAACTAGGGACATAGGACCAGCGTTGAGAGATAGATGGTGGGAGGTGGGAAGGAAGGCAAGGATCAGCAACAGGAAGTAAAGGAGGGGGGATGGCCAAGTCTACAGGTAGCCGAATCCAACTTCAGCTGACAAGCACCCCCTCCCTTAAGTCCCAGAATTCTGGAGGGTCCTGGTCTGAGTGCCCTGTGGGGAGCAGCGAGGAGGTTCTTGGGGCTTGGGGAGCAGCAAGTAAGACTCTGTGGATGTGGAGATCTGTGTCCACACGTGGTGGTGGTGGTGGTGGTGGGAGCTCCCAGTCTGTCACAGAAGGTGATGCATGGGGTCCCCTTACTCATGCCATTCTTGAGGGGCGACATGACTTCTGCTCCATCCCGAGGCACGTGCAGGGCATTGGTGTCGATGTGGAAAATCTTCCCTTTCTTCTCTTTCTCCCCCTCCAGCTCCAGCCCGCCCCCCTCTTCAGCGGCCAGCAGCCCCACAGTGGTGGGGAAGTCAGCCTGGTGTGAGGAACATGAATGGGGAGCTGGGTTACTCCCTCCTTTTTTAGAGACAGGGTTTCAGTATGAAGCCCCAGCTGGCCCGGCACTCTTTGTAGCTAGTCTAGGCTGGTCACGAATTTACAGCGATACGAGTGCTGGGATTAAAGGAATGTGCCACCATGCCCAGCTTGATCATCCCTTCTAGTCCCTTCTCCAACTGCACTCGAGGCCCTTAGCCACCCCTGGGCTTCCTCCCCTGTCTCCACTCAGGAGCTACTTGGATTGAACTGTGCAAGCCTGTTCATAGGCCGACCCACCTGCAGAGGATGTCCCAGCCCCAGGGATTTGGGGAGGGGACTGGAAGGCTCACCTTGGGACAGTCCTCCCCAGCGTACCCAGCTCGAACTGAGAAGGAGCCAATGTCAAAGACGAGCGCCCCCACCTCATCTGTACAAGGAGACAGGTGTGTGAGGAGACCTCTCCCAAACTGTCCCCCTAAAGAGCTTGGAGATGAGTCTGGGGGTATAGCCACCATTTGAACTTCAGCATGGTAGGTGGGAGATCCACCGAGACTTCAGGGCATTCTGGAAGTGGACGATCAAAGCCACCAGAGTTCCCTCTTGCCTAGTGGCCTGGCAGGGGCTGGGAGGCAGCGCACGCTTGGGAACCCCAGGAGGATGGAAAGCAGACCCAAACCTCAGGCGGGACCTGATGCAGTACGGAGGTGACAGGCCCAGGGATGCTCAGGGCTTGGGACGCGCGGGTTTGGGATGCAGGGCCGACAGCCCGGTGCCCCAGGCCGGCTCACCTCCGCCGTAGACGCCCCCGCTCATAGTGCCCTCTCTACGCGGCTCGCGGCCCGTGGGCGGCGGCGGGATCAGCACCGAGGCGGCCGGACAGCTCCCGGGATCCCGGGCGGGGCGGGGCGCAGCGGCGGCCAATCGGGAAGCTGGATCCCCCACCCCCAACGGCGCGGCCGATTGGTTACAAAGACAGACAATAACCCGGCTGGGGGCCGCCGCTTTAAAGGGGCAGCGGCTTCTTCAATGCCGAGGTTGGGAGGTAGTGAGGGTCCAACAGCAAGAACCCTAGAGACTGGCTCAAGACACAGAAAGTAGGGAAAAAATGGAGGCTGGAACTCCACAGGGTGACGGATGGAATGGGATCCCCTGATGGCATGCGACACCTACACCCGCCACCCCCCACCCCACCCCCATTTCCTTAGTGTTTTTTTTTTTATTTATTTTTTAATGCAATTAAAGAAGAGGTCGCCAGCACAGTTTATCCCCAGACTCCTGAGCCACAGTCTACCAAAGAAAGATGGGGAGACGGGAGGATAGAGAGAGGGACCAGAGGAGTATGTCTCTCCATCTCTCCCTGTCTTTCCACTTTTGTCTTTGGGCTTATTCATTTAATTTGTAGGCCAGGCTGGCCGCAAACTCACAGAGAACCACCAGCCTCTGTCTCAGGTGTCATAACAACTGGATTATTTATTTTATTTGGGGCAGGGTCTCATGTAGCACGGGCTAGGCTCAAACTCACTGTATCTGAGGAGACTTTGAGCTTGTGATCTCCCTACCTCCGCTCACAGAGTGCTGGATTATAAAGTCTGTGCCAACACGGAGTTTGTGAGGCTCAGGGGAGGGAACCCAGAGCTTCATGCTTGTTAGGCATGAACTCTGCCAACTAAACCATGTCTCCAACTCCTTCCCTTTCGTTTTCTGCTGGACACTTTTCTTTCCACCATTTCCTTGGCCATGTATATAACACATAATATAACATGTGTGTGCACCTGTTTACATTTTTTAAATTGCTTCTTTTATTTTTTGAGATTCTAATACATTATGTCATTTTCTCCTTCCCTTTCCTCCTTCCAGAGTCTTCCATGTGCTTCTCTTTCAAATCCATGGCCTCATATTTTTGTATGTATATACGTATATGTTCCTAAATATAATCAGTTAGGTCTGTATGTTACTTGTATGTACATTTCCAGGGCCGACCATTTGGCGTTGAATAAATAACTGGTTTGTTCTGCCCTGGAGATTTTCTCCCGCTGGGCACGCTACCCTTCTTGATCCACCCCTCTTCCCAGATGCCTGTTGTCTAAAGTTATTCACCAGGAAGTCCTGTTCTTTGCCGGGTGTAGTGGCAGAGACCTGTCTTTCCAGCATTTTGAAGGAGGTGGCAGTTTGAAGTGATCTGTGTTGCACAGGACTTAGAGAAACCTTGTCTCAAAAAAAAAAAAAAAAAAAAAAAAAAAAGACAAAAAAGAATAAAAATAAATAAATACATAACAATAAAAAAGAAAGAACAGAACAGAAAAGAGAAGTTGAGGAGATAGCCCAGTTGGCAAAGCAGGAGGACCTGAGCTTGAATCCCCTGCTCTCATGTAAAAATCCAAGTGTGGCAGCTTGTAACCTCAAGATGGGGAATGAGCAGAGATAGGAGGGTCCCAAAGGGCTTGGAGGCTGGTCAGCCTCACTGAATCCATGCTCCCCAGGTTCAGTGAGAGAGCCCGTCTCAAAAAATAAGGTAAAGAATGACTGAAAAAGACGTTTGACATTGGCCTCTGTGCTTCTCTCTGGAGGTGTGGCTCAAGAGGAAGTCTGTCTCTGTGAGGAAGGCTTTGAGGTTTCCAGATTCGAGCTCTCAGCTTCTCCTGCTGCCATGCTCTGCTCAGTCATCATGGTCTCAAACCCTGTGAAACCAAAAGCCCAACATCTTCTCTAAGCTGCCTTGATCACTTACCACTATATCACAGCAACAGAGAAGTTACTAATACAGCTGCTCAGTGGTGGCTCACACCTTTAATCCCAGCACTCCGGAGGCAGAGGCAGGTGGATCTCTGTGAGTTCAAGGCCTGCCTGCTCTACAGAGCGAGTTCCAGCACAGCCAGGGCTACATAAAAAAACCATGTCTTGAAAAGCAAAAGCCAAACAAAAAACAAAAGCAAACAAATGAACAAAAAAGTAATCAATACACTCAGTATGAAAGAGACCCTCACCCTTCCCAGCCAAAGGACAGATGGGTTAAGCTACCTGATTGGTTATTTGCAGGTGACAGGCCATTTCCCTGACCAGCTTGCTTCTGACTTCAGATCAGGATCCCTGGATGGGACAGATCCAGGTGTTGCTGGGAGATGGGAAGTGTAGGGGAGAGAGATGACTGAGGAGCTGGGAGACTTGAGATTTCCCCAAGCTCTCTAGAAACAGGATTCTCCTCTCAGACCCTGTATTTCTTCATACTCCAAAATGCAGACATGAGGTTGAGAGGAAAACTAGGAGAGAGGAAGATTTTGGTGATGGCTTGCTGATATCTGCACTGCTTCTATTGGTATTCTAGGCAGGTGCTCTACCACTGAGCCACACCCCAGCCCCTTACTGGGGGATTCTAGGCAGCAACTCTACCATTGAGCCACACCCCAGCCCTTCACTGGGGGATTCTAGGCAGGTGCTCTACCACTGAGCCACACCCCAGCCCCTCACTGGGGATTCTAGGCAGGTACTCTACCACTGAGCCACACCCCAGCCCCTCACTGGGGGATTCTAGGCAGGTGCTCTACCACTGAACTATGTCTCCAGACAAGAGGTTTTCCTGTTTTGTCATGCCTAAGTTAGGATCCTGCAGTCAATCTGGTGTTAGGTAGTGTATTTCCCCCTGGCTGCAGGAAAAGGTACATCTGGCTAACTAAGAAGACAATTCACTTCTCAGTCAACTGTGACCAATATTCATTTGTCTTGGAACCTGACATAGATTCCAGCATACTATAGACATGGTTAGGTTAAAATAATTACTGCATTTTATTGTTCCCTTAATTAATTCAAAAAACATCTTTTAGCTTGGACATACCTGTAATAATAGCACTTGGAGGAGGCTATGGCTGGAGGACCATAGGTTCAAGGCCAGGCTGGGCTATGAAGTAAGGTGCTGTATAAACAAACAAAGAAAACATTTTCTGCCGAATGAGTGTCGTGCAATACAAACTGTACTAGCCGAGGGAAGACACATAAAACACACACTTCCTCTAAAAGAAACTGATGCCGTGGGAAGCTGAAAAGTGTGTGAAAGTGAGGCAAGGGCTGGGGTGTGGCTCAGAGGGTTAAAGCCAAGTCTGATGAACCCACAGGTCTCACTTGGTGGAAGAGGAGAACCAACTCATGCAAGTTGTCCTGTAACCTCTGTATGCACACTATGGTGCACACAGGCGCGCATGCATGCACACACACGTGCACACACACGCACGCACACACACACACACACATGTACACATGCGCGCACACACACACACACGGGGGGGGGGAAATATGGCGTTACACAGAGAAACCCTGTCTCAAAAAGCCAATCTATATATTTATTTTTTTCATTTATTTTACATACTGACCACAGTTTCCCCTCCCTCCCTCCTCCCATTGCCCCTCCTCAAAAATTAAAAAGAAAGAAAGAAAGTGAGGTGAGATGCAGGCTGGGAACCCAGACAGGCTTATGGGAGTAAAGTTTGTATCGTACTGTTTCGGTGAGTACGAGCTCACACGAGAACAAGGGAAGGAAGATTTCCCACTCAGGACAGCATGGGGAATGAAATCTGTGGAAAGAAGAGCTCAGCTTGGAAGAAGGGCGATGAGCAGAAGCCACACTGAGGGCAGGTTAGGTTGGAAAAGTAAGCAAAGATTCCCCTCTGTGCTTTCATTGTTGTTGCTGTTCATTTGTTTAGGACAGGGAGTCTTGCTGCCCCAGCTGGCCTCCAGCTCACTCAGCAGATGTAGCTGAGGCTGGCCTTGAACTCTTGGTCCTCCTGCCTCTGATTCCCAAGTGCTAGGATTACAGTGGTGTGCATCACCATGTCTACTTAGCAGCTTTGCTTCTTTTATGGCTGTTGTTTATGTTTCCATTATGAGTGTGTGTGCTGTGGGTGTGTGGTTATATGTGTATGATTGTGTGCATGTGAAAGATAGTGTGTGTGCATGCTTGTGTTATGATGTGTGTGTGTATGAGTGTGTGTGCTATGGGTGTATTATTGTGTATGTGTGTGCTATGGGTGTGTTATTGTGTATGTGTGTGCTATGGGTGTGTGTGCTATGGTGTGTGTTATGGTGTGTGTGTGCTATGGGTGTGTGTGCTATGGGTGTGTTATTGTGTATGTGTGTGCTATGGGTGTGTTATTGTGTATGTGTGTGCTATGGGTGTGTGTGCTATGGGTGTTTGTGCTATGGGTGTGTGTGCTATGGGTGTGTGTGCTATGGGTGTGTTATTGTGTATGTGTGTGCTATGGGTGTGTGTTATGGTGTGTGTGTGCTATGGGTGTGTTATGGTGTGTGTGTGCTATGGGTGTGTTATTGTGTATGTGTGTGCTATGGGTGTGTGTGCTATGGGTGTGTGTGCTATGGGTGTGTGTGCTATGGGTGTGTGTGCTATGGGTGTGTTATTGTGTATGTGTGTACTATGGGTGTGTGACTGTGTGTGCACTGAATGTGACTGTGTGCGTGTTATGGGTGTGGTATTGTGTGTGTGTACACTATGGGTGTGGGATTGTGCGTATGAGTATGTGTATGTGTCTGGGTGCATGCTATGCGTGTGTGTGTGCAGGTGTGCACATGCCATGGCATGCATGTGGAGGTCGGAGAATAACCTTTGGAAGTAAGTTCTCTCCTTCCACCTTGCTGAAGCCAGATCTCTTTTGTTTCTATTGCTACACCATAAATACCAAGCTAGATGGCGTGTGAGCTTCTGAGTGATTGTCCTGTCTCTACCTCCCATCTCATCTTACCACAGGATTGCTGTGGTTATACATGCCCACCATCACATTTGCTTGGTTTTTTTTTTTTTTTTTTTTTTAATGGTTTCTCAGCATCAAGCACAGGCCATTGGGTTTGCACCAAGGTGCTCTCTCCACTCACTGGGCCATCTCACCAGTCCCAGGAACCTGATTTCTCACTAAGTAAACAAAAGTGTTTGCTGTGTGCCCAGAATTTAAATAAATGCTTTACAAATAGAAATTTGTTTCGTCCTTAAAACATGCCAATTATGAGCACGATTTTGCAATGACAGAGGAGAGGAAGGTTTACTGATGAGTTGAGGGTGGCAGTACCCACGTCTGGCATTGCAGCACTCAGGGACATGGAGCAGAAAGATTGTAAATTCAAGGTCAGCCTGGGATACACAGCAGCATCCTGTCTCAAAAAGCAAAAGAAGCAGGCTGGAGAGATGGCTCGGTGGTTAAGAGCACTTTTTGCTCTTCCGGAGGACCTGGTTTCAGTTCCCAGCACTCACTATGGTCCACCATTCATAACTCCAGTTCCAGCGGATCCGATGCCACTCCTGATCTCCCTGGGTATCTGGCATGTACGGGGCACAGACAGACATGCAGGCAAGAAACTCACACACATTAAATAAACAAGTCTTTTACAGATGAAAAGCAAAAGATAAAGTTAATGGTTTGCCCAAACTCACTCAGCCAGCCAGTGACCACTGATAATTGAATCAAACTGTATGAAAAGTGGTACTGATATTAGTGTAAATGCTTTATTCTTTCTATAACTTTAATTTTTCTGTATTCTAAAGTGTTTTTATTTTATTATGTATGTATTAGTGGTTTGTCTGCATGTATATCTGTGCACCATGTATATGTCTGGTACCTGTACTTACAAAGGCCAGAAGAGAGATCCCCTGGGAGTAGTTATAGGCAGTTCTGAGTTGCCATGTGGGTGCTGAAAATTGAACCCAGATCCTCTGGAAGAGCAGCCAATGAGTGTTCTTAACCACTGAGCCATTCCTCCCCCCCCCATTGTTTATAATTACATTGATTATTGGTTGATTATGTGTGTGTGATCATACATGTGCAAAAGTGTACACACACACACACACACACACACTCATGTGACACAACTTGCCTGTGAAGGTCAGAGGACAATTTGCAAGACTCAGATCTTTCCTTCCACAGCATGAGTCCTGGGGATTGAACTCAGGTTATCAAGGCTTGGCAGCAAGTTCCTTTACCTAAGGAATTATCTCCCCGACCATACATACATATTCTGTAGGTGTCTAATGGACACTGGGGATAAAATGGACTACAGATATTGAAGAGACTCTCAGAGTTTAATGTCCACTCAGGAAGATGGACAGTTAATTAATTCAGCCAAGTCACCAAAGCTTCCAATATTCCATGCCCACATTCAAGCTAACTCAAACACCATAATTGACATCCATAGATCAGGCCTAGGCCTTATAGACCTTTATCTTGGAAATGACTTAGTATGAAAATTTCTTCCCTGGGGAGACATAATGAATCCCTTCCCTCCTCTTCATATGACTCCAATAACAAGCCAAACCACGGCCCCACCAAACCCCCCCTTGAACTAATAATGAGTTTACTGAATTTATTGCAGAGGATGAGAGAAGGGATCCCAAAACAGCTACCCTTGGTGGATGATGGTTTCCCCATAGCTGAATAGATGGAGTCCCTCTCCGGTTAACCTCCTCCAGTCTATATCATTTATATACAGGTGTAATTACAGACTGACACCTGGGAGGAAGTGAGGAACCCAAGGTTCCAATGACCCACCCCCATTCCCTCTTCCATGAAGCAATGTCAATAACGCCCAATTGTGATAAATTCACATGCAGGCACTGCTGATCTAGTCAAGATAGCGGCTGCCTTGCTGAGAGGACTGTATTCTATCTACACTCGGCATCTTGTGAGAGTCTGCTTCTTGCTGGCCCTGATCTAGACCTGCCTTCTGCCAGATAAACCAAATGCTTTGGCTACACAGGAAGTCGTTGGCCCAGTATAGGTGGCAGGAACTCAAAAATACCCAGCCTGGTAAAGGCTGCAATAGAGATGGGACCAGCATTGCAGCAGGGTCACAGCCAACCATATGGGCAAGGGAGTAGTCTTAACAATGAATTTCAGAAAATGATTTAACGTGTGTGTGTGTGTGTGTGTGTGTGTGTGTGTGTGTGTGTGTGTCAGAGTCTAGGTGGAAGACATTCTAAATGGAGGGGGCATGACCCGGCCTGGGTGTCTTGCAGCTAAGTTTGGCCCTTTATATGGAATCAACAAGAAATGACCACATGGGTTTTTATTTTATAGGATTGAGGATCGAACCCAGGACCTTGTAGATGTCATGCAAGCTCTCTCCCATTAAGCCATGCCCCCAGCCCCTCACTGGGGGATTCTAGGCAGTTACTCCATATCTCAACTACACTCCCAGCCCAACTACATGATTTGAACAGGGAAGTTATATGATCTTATTTGTGTTTAAGAAAGATATTGGCAGCTAATTAGTAGGTTGATTAGAGAAGGGCCACGCTAAAGCCAGAAAATAAGTAAGAACTAAGGAAGTAACAGTCGGTATAAATTAGTGGGGTAGATTTACACTCTATTCAAGAGATAGTGATATTAACTGCCAGCCTTTCACCGAAATCTATCCTCTCTGGCTTTGTAGCCTAAGCTGTGCTTCAGCTCCTGGATTTAGGCTTACAGCCGCGTACCACCAGGGCTATCTATCCTTCTTTGTTTTCCTAATGGTATACTAGATTAATACATGTCTAGCGACTGCACTTTCCAGCCTTCCTGTGTCTGATCAGCTTTAAACAGAGGGGGAGTGCTTGTGGTCTCATTGTCCTAGAATGTCTATTTGGGGCGACCTCTTAAGTCATTGCTTGTGCCTTTTTTAAGGTATAGCCCAGGTGGCCTCAACCCCCACCCCCTGAGCATTTCATACCAGGGTGTACCACTACAACTGGCACTTGTTTTGTTTTTCTTTGCTTTGCTTTCAGAGCCAAGAGCTCGCTACGCAGCACAGACTGGCCTTGAACTCGCAGCAACTCCCATGGCTTTGACTCCCAAATACTGAGGCCAAACACATAAACTGCTATGCCCAGCTGCTCTCTTTGTTAAGGCTGGATATGAGAGAATGAGGGGCTTCTGGGTAGAGGGTGGTTAGTCTGCACTAGTCAGTCTAAGGTTGGCAGGAGAGGATGCTGGAGAAGATGGCCACTTAATTTAGGATGGCTGGACATGGAGGTGAACATCTGTAATCTCAACACTGAAGAGGCCACAACAGGAGGAATGCAGGGATTCTTCCTTTCCTTTTTTCCTTCTCTTCTCTCTCCTCCCCTTTCCTTTCTACTCCCTCCCTTCCTCCCTCCCTCCTTTTCTTCCTTCATTCTTTCTTGTTTTTCAAGATAGGGTTTTCTCTGTGTTAACAGCCCTGGCCATCCTGGAACTCGCACTGTAGACCAGGCTGGCCTTGAACTCAGAGATCCACCTGCCTCTGCCTCCCGAGTGCTGGCATTAAAGGCGTGCGCCACCACTGCCTCGTTTAACTTTTTATTTTCTTAAGATTTACTTTATTATTTGTGTGTGTGTGTGTGTGTGTGTGTGTGTGTGTGTGTGTGTGTGTGTGTGAGAGAGAGAGAGAGAGAGAGAGAGAGAGAGAGAGAGAGAGAGAGAGAGAGAGAGAGAGAGAGAGAGTTTGGGTGCTCACAGAGACCAGGATGTGGGGTCCCCTGGGGCTGGTGTTACAGGAGGTCGAGAGTCACCTGACACGAGTGTGGAGAATGAACTCCTTGTCCTCTGGAAGAGCAACAAGTGCTCTTCTTAACAGCTGAGCCCTCTCCCTAGCTCTGTGTAATACAAGACTGAAGCCAACCTAGACTACTTAGTTGAGACCCTATGTCAAAAACAATTTTAAGCAGGGCAGTGGTGACTCATGCCTTTAATCCCAGCACTCAAGAGGCAAAGGCAGGCAGATCTCTGTGAAACCAGCCTGGTGTATCAATCGAATTCCAGGACATCTAGTAGCTCAATTGACAGGGTGTTTGCCTAGCACACACAAAGCCCTCAGTTCAACCCCCAGCACCACAGAGAATCAGGATGGGTGGTGTACACCTGCAGTCCTAGAACTTGTAATGTAGAGGCAGAAAGCGTAGAAGTTCAAGGTCATCTTGAGCCACCGTGTCTGAAAGAAACAATAAGAAAAATATTCTGTTGTTTGAGAATATGTTGCGGCGTCTGTGAACAGCAGTGTGTAAATCAGGGTGTGTGTGTGTGTGTGTGTGTGTGTGTGTGTGTGTGTTGCTTGTGCGTTCACTTGTGCATGTATATTCCAAGCCTGTGGTCCACATTAGGTGGCTTCCTCTATGACCCCCCCCACACACACACACCTTTTCTTTGGAGACAGAGCCTCTCACCTGGCTTGGAGCTTGCTGATTCAGCAAGGCTGGTTATCCTACAGGTCCTCTGACCTGTCTGTCTCTGTTGCTCAGTGCTGGGGTTGTAGGTGCGTACTGCCTCATGGCTTCTTTGAAAACATGGTACTAGACATGCAAACTCAAGCCCTCATGCTTGCAGATTAAGCACACACATGGAGCCCATCTTACACTGGCTCCTGTAGTGAGTGAATGTCTCTTCAGAGAGGGGGAAGGGCCGACTAGAAGCATTTGTTGATTTCCATGATGTCAATACTCCAGCAGAGTTCCTACAGAGTTCAAGTTCCTACAATCCGCATCGATTCACTGGATAAGCAGTCAGGATGTGAGGTGGACAATGGGCTCTCCCGAGCTGGTATGAGCTGGCACAAGCTGACGCCAACACACCACTGTTCGTGTATCCAAATGCGGATATTCAGCCTGCCATTGGACAGATGCCAAGTCTGCACACTGGGAAGATTCAACCGAGCTTTGAGAGCTGTTAGAGACCTAAGTCGGTAAAGGGTCCGAGAAGATGGTGCAGTTGATAAAAACGCCTGATGCATAAGTGTAAGGATCTGCATTCAGAAGCTTAGCACTCACAGCGAGATGTCAGGTGCACGGGCACAGGTCTGAACTCAGCGCTGAGAAGGGATTGCAAGAGGAGACAGCGGATGTCTGGGACTCACACTGGCCAGCCATCCTAACCCTGTCTCAACAAATAAGACAGTGATAGAGGGAGATGCCTGCCTTTGACCTGTGGCCTGTCTACATGCATGTGCGTCTATGCCCACATATGCATAAACATACACACATTGCCACATTCATATCTGTCTGTTTCTGTCTGTCTGTCTGTCTGTCTCTCTCTCTCTCTCTCTCTTTCACACACACACACACACACACACACACACACACACACACACACACACACTCGCCAAAAACAAACAAATAAATATTTCAATATGCAACACTGATTGGACCTGTGAGGTACAGAAAGTAAAAAGGAAAGAACATGAAGGTAGAATGGAAATGTATTGGGGGGGGGATAGAAGGAAGGCCGGAATTGGGATACTTGCATAAAATAGTCTTTGACTAAATAAAAGATATCCTGAAAATAATAAATAAAAATAAATTTCTAAATTGGCGATTGGGCTGAGGAGATGATTCTGTGGGTTTAGGGTGCTTACCGACACTTCAGACAATGTGAGATCCATCCCTGTAACCCACCTGGCAGAAGGAGAGGGCAGATTCCCGCAAGTTGACCTCTGACCTCTGACCTCTGAGTGGTGCACATGGCAAGCCTGTGCCAGCACTGCACATTGTAAACACACACACACACACACACATACACACACACACAATAATAATAATAATAATAATAATAATAATAATAATAATAATAAACAAATGAAATAATAACTAAAGTGTTGTGTGGGTTTATAAGTGTGGAAGCAGAAGGCAACTGTGAGAGAAGTGTGTGTGTGTGTGTGTGTGTGTGTGTGTGTGTGTGTGTGCAGGTGCATAGCTTGTATGTGCAGGCCAGAAGACATCTTGCAAAAGTTAGTTCTCTCCTTCCACTGTGTGGGTCCCAGGAATCAAAAGGAGGCTTGGCACCAATGACCTTTCATCTCCTGAGTCATCTTGATGTCTCCAAAGGAGGACTCGATCTTAGTGGAGGGTGTTAGGGGAGGAAGAAGGCAACGGAACTCACGTGACATGAAGCAGAAGGGAGGGCTGTTTGTGAGGAGGAAGGGAACTAGGGAAAGGAGATGGGGAGAGCAGGCAAGGTCAGTGTAGGAGGGGAATGAGCAGAGTGCCATGGCGTGATACATACACATGTCAGAATAAAGCCCCTCACTTTGAATGCTAACTTTAAAAGTTAACTGAGCATCTATCTATCTATCTATCTATCTATCTATCTATCTATCTATCTATCTATCTAGGGTTTCTCTGTGGCTTTGGAAGCTATCCTAGAACCAGTCCTTGTAGACCAAGCTGGCCTCGAGCTCACAGAGATTCGCCTGCCTCTGCCTCCTGAGTGCTGGGATTAAAGGTGTGTGCCACCACCACCCGGCCTAACTGAGCATTTATTAAAGGGGGGGAACAAGTAATTTTAAGCATACTAGAGTATGTCTGTAATCTTAACATTCAGGAGGCTGAGGCAAGAGGATCAAGTGGCAGGGAACTCACATGAAACGCTGGGTTTAATCCCTATTCCCCTTTCCAAAAAATCGCAGAGGACATTTGACTTGACCCTACAGGGTCATCTCATGCTGTTCCATCCTTCATTACTTCTCTATGCTGTGAGTTATTTCTCCCTGAATAAACATCAACTCGGCCTATTTGTTTCTCCTGATCCTTATTAAACCTCAATAAACAAGTCCACCCAAGGGGCTGGGAAGATAGCTCCAATAGTAAGTGTGTGGACACAAGTTTGATCCCTTAAAGCCATGTGAGAAAACATGGTGATATGTGTCTAAAATCTCAGTATCGGAGAGGTGGAGGCAGGTGGCTCCGTGGACTTACTGGGCAGCCAGCCTTACTGATTCGGTGAGTTTCAGGTCAGTGAGAGACAAGTTGGGAGACTTGGGAGATAAGGCATTGCGTAAGGTCATTTACTATGAAAGTGTGAAGACCCACGTTTGAAACCTAAGCAACCACGTAAAAAGCTGGGTGTGTCCATGCACTTGGACCTACAGCCCCAGTGCTGTGGAGGGCAGAGCCATGAAGCCCTTTGAGGCTTGCTGGCTGCCAGCCTAGCTCTAGGTTCAGTGACAGACCCCATCTCGTGGGAAGAAGGTGGACAATGACAGAGCAGGGCTCCTGATACCACTCTGGCCTCCACAGGTACACAAGCACCGGGACACATGCACCCACCCAAAATAAAAGGAGAAAACTGACCTGGATGGCGTTCCTAAGGAACACCACCTGAGGTCCTCATGAATTTGTACCCATGTGCATGACCTGCTGTACCCACAAACCCACGTACATGGGAATATAGAAATTAGCAACTTGGGCCAGGTATGGTGGTGCACACCTTTAGTCTCAGTGCTCAGGAGCCAGAGGCAAGAGGATCTCTGTGAGTTCTACCACAGCCTGGTCTGTGTAGCGAGTTCCAGGGCTACCTAGAAAGACCCTGTCTCATTAAAAAAAGAAAAAAAGAAAGACGTTCACACAAGTCTAGTTTGGTAAACTGATGAATTTATATGAGTTTATTGGGGAGCATGCGTAACACTCACAAAGGTTTCATCCCTGGAGCTCCCTGCCCAGCTTGCAGGCAGCTCTACCAGAGCCTCCTCTCCACAGCTGTTGTGAGTTGCTTATATGAACTTGGAAGTTTGGGGGAGGGGCCTTGTGGGACTTGTAATTTTGATAACTACTCTGAGCCTTGCAGGTTTCCTTAGCTTCCTTAGTCTTATGCTCCTCCCTCTTCCCTCCTGCTGAGAATGCTTCTATCTGAAGGAGGCAGCTACAGCCAACTCCTTGCAAATGATTTAAACAAGGCTCCCAGGGGCCTCTGCATTGCTCAGCCCCATGCAGACATCTCAGAGCAGTCTTGCTTCATCTATCTGCAGCTCTGAATGATCGTTCTTTCGCATTCCCTATTGAGAACATTTTTTGGTTTCCAGAACCCACATTCTCCTGATTTTCTCCTTCTGCTTTGGACAGTGCCTGACCTCTAAATGTTGGAGTTCCTTAGAGGTTGGTCTTGGGCCATTTTGTCTTTTTTTTTTTTTTTTTTCTTTAATGACTTCATCTGCTTGAATGTGCCACTTACTCTTGGGGCTTTATTCCAAGCAAGATTTCTGTGCTGAGTCCCAGACTTTTACCTTCCTCCTCAGATGTCTCCTCTATCAAATACATTGTGTTCCCTAATACAGTGGGGGAAGAGAATCAATAAAAGCTAAGCACAAATGGCGTGTATGTATGAAAATGCTGCTGGTGGTGGTGGCACACACCTTTAACCCCAGCACTTGGGAGGGAAGGCAGGCAGAGCTCTGTAAGTTTGAGGCCAGCCTGGTCTACAGAGTAAGTTCCAGGATAGCCTCCAAAGTTACAGAGAAACCCTGTCTCTGGGAAGGAAGAAGGAAAGAAAGAAAAAAAGAAAGAAAGAAAGAAAGAAAGAGCGAAAGAAAGAAAGGAGGGAAGGAAGGAAGAAAAGAAAACGCATCATGGAGTCCATGTGCCTTTAGGTCATGTGACTGTTAATGTTGTGTGGATTTGATGGGAGTTAGAGGATCACCTGGGAGGACAGCTTCTAGGTGAGTCTGTCAGGGTGTTTCCAGGAAGATTTAGTGCTGGTGGGAGGATCCACTCTGAGTGTGGGAGGCATCATCGCATCAATAAAAAGGAAGGAGAGGGATGGAGCACCAATGTTCATCTGCTTCCTGACTGTTCATAAGCAATGTGACCAATTCCTGTGGCTCCTACGTGGTAGACTGTATCCCTTCAAACTCTGAGCCCAAATAAACCCTTCCTTCCTTCCTTCCTTCCTTCCTTCCTTCCTTCCTTCCTTCCTTTCTTAAGTTGCTTTTCTCATAGCAACAGCAAAGCAACTGATACAGGGCATCACACCCATTTTTCTTTCTGTGCCCACCTTCCATCTTTCTCCTCTGTAGACCATTGCATCTTTGCAAGGTGAGGGATTGCACCCTTAGTGCCTGTCAGGACATCACTGGGGCTCAGTAAATATTGGCTGAGTGAGCTGAAACAGGGAAGCCAGTTAAGCACAGAAATCAGCATGAAAGGCAGCCTCTCTGCAAAGGCTGGCTTTAAGCTGGTAGGTAGCTCACTGACGAACATGGCCTTAAGGAAGTCACTTTGCCCCTTTCTACTTTGAGGAAACTGAAGTAAAACTATAAGGTTCTTTCCAAATTCTAATGATGACTCTATTATCTATATATGTCATAGAATTTGCAAGTGCACATATGTGAGATCTGTGAATAATAAGTGTTGCTTTACAAGAAGAAGAAGAAGAAGAAGGAGAAGGAGAAGGAGAAGGAGAAGAAGAAGAAGAAGAAGAAGAAGAAGAAGAAGAAGAAGAAGAAGAAGAAAAGCTACACAAAGAAACCCTGTCTAAAAAAAACCAAACCAAACCGAACCAAAACAAAACAAAAAAAACCAAATGAGTAGTGTTGCCGTTTATTCTTTTGCGTTTTGTCATGTGTTTTTGAGGCAGGGTGTTGCTACGTAGGTCTGGAGTTAGAAGTGTGGGCTACCACATCTGACCACTACGAGGTTTTAATTGGGCAGTGGTGGATGGTTTCAATTACTCTGCACTTAGGTTCACCTTATTTGATGTGTATGGATATTTTGCTTGTATATATGTGTGTGCCTTGCATATGCATCTGGTGTCCCAGAAGAGGGCATTTGGTTCCCTGGAACTGGAGTTACAGAAGGTTATTAGCCACCATGCTGGTGACTGACCCCAAGTTCTCTGGAAGAGCAGTAAGTGCTTTTAACTGCTGAACCATCTCTCCACCTCACCTCGCACCTTAGTGTTTGAATAAGATGTTTCACTGAACCTCGAACTCCCTGACTACTCCCTGACTTAGTCAGACTTCGTTCCCAGCAAGCTCTCCGATTTGCCCCAAGTTTTAGTCTCTATCTCCCAAGTGTTGGGACTACAGGGCTGATCATGGTGCCTGAATTTTTTTTTTTTTTACATTTTTTTTTTTTTTTGGATCAAACTCAGGTCTTCATGTTTGCATGGCAAGAACTTTGCTCACTGAACCATCTCCCAAGTCTCCCTCACCACACACACACTTTTGAGAAAGGGTCTTATGTAGCCCAGGCTGGCCTCCAACTCATTATGTAGGAGAAGATGAATGTGAAATCTTGATTCTTCTGTCTCTACAAGGGTCTACAATAACCATCACAGTCTATTTTGAATAGTGTATTTTGATCCCTTAAACTATGCCATTTGAAAACTTGAATTTCCCCCAAACCCAAACACTTTCACAATCTGTGGTGGCCTCCCAGCAATCCAGGGGACTTGAGTATAACTGTCAGCAGATTTGGAAACCAAGGCTCATTCTTTTATTGTGCTATCTTGGTAGAGGAGCTCCACGGTGTAGTTTCTTTCCTTCGGCGATTGCACAAGCAAGTTATTACAGGTACCTGAGATCGTAATCCCAACTGAGTCTGGAATCAGTATCGTGAGGATTAATAAACGAAAGTATAGACTGGAGAGGTAATTCCGTTGATAAAATGTTTGCCTAGCATGCTTGAAGCCCTGAGTTCCACGCTGCATAAACCGGGCACCGTGGTGCATACATTCTAATCCCAGCAGGAGGTTCATCAGATCAGGCTCATCCTTGGCTATGTAGTGGGCTCACGATACAAAACAAAAACCTTTAGTTTGTAAATCAATGAATATGAACCGCTATTGCCGGGGTATGAGGCCTAGTCTAGGGAGCCTACAACCCCCCACAGGGATGTTATTCCCTCTATCTGCATTTTCTGGGCTCCTAGCAGCCACCAACCGCTGTCTTCTTTTTAATTTTTTTTTTTGCCCCTATGTCCTACACTGGTTTGGGCTCCTCTAGCTCCGCCTCCGGGAAGGGGCGTGTCCTCACTCAGAGGGGCGTGGCCAAGCAGAGAACTGGGCCTTCAAGCCTCCAGTCTGGAGCCGCCCAATAGGGAGGGGGGGAAGCAAAGAATTGAAGGAGGTCGATCACGTGACCGGAGAGGGGCCGTTCACCCTTCCCTATGCCTGTACCACCTCTGCTGTCCCTAGGGAGGATGTCTTGCTCCTTTTCAGGAAGTAAACTACTTATTGTGATCCTTGATGAGTTGGAAAAGCATGAAATTGTGCTTTTACTGTGACCGAGCCAGTTTTTGCCCCTGAAGTGGTGATTTAGCGTCTGGACTCCCCCCACACACTTGGGTAGTTGGTCTCGTCCAGCCTGGCCCTGGGCGCGGCGGCGACGGCCGCGTCACTGGCGGGCGGGATCCCTCCGCTCTGGGGAGAGCTGCGCTGGACGGTTGAGTTGGGGTGACTGAGGAAATCCATCCGCGTCTCCGCCGCTGCCGCCTCCGCCGCGGAGGAAGACAGGACCTCCCGCGCTCCTCCAAGCGACCCCTTGGCAGAGTCCCACCACCTCAGGTACCTCCGCTGACAAAAGGAGTCCTCATCGCCCCCAGCCCCAAATTCCCACGGGTGTCTGTGTGGCAGGGGGAAGCCCCCGCTCCTTCCGTCTCCCGGGCTTGGTTCTTGGGAACGGACGTAACTCCCCAGACCTCCCCTCCCTTCCTCTGGCCCGGTCGTTTCCAAACCCGGAAGGGGAACTGGGGGGGACCCTTGGCTTCAATAATGCATGCGTTCCCTGCAATATCAGTGGCATATTTTTGACCCTAACCCCCCACCCCAGCCCCACCTGCCGCTTGCTCCCTTAATAGCTGGGGGGCTAAATTCCGGGTTTCTTCTAAGTCCTGTCCCGCCCCCTTTCCCCACCACCACCCTGCTGCCTGCCCCTGGGTAACAACCCTCGTGCCCACTCGTTTCACACCCTTGCTTGCATTAGACTTGCCGAACTCCAGAACTGTAGGAGATAGAGCCAAGGCCTCAAGGCCACCCTTGCCTGCGTCTCCACCCTACTGTCTATCCCTTGATTTGGGCTGTGACTGTGTTTTCTGAGTCCCAGACCCTAAATTGGAGATCTCAGCACCCTATTGTTTTTACAAATCCCTACCGCAAGTCTAGCCTCTGGTCCCCTGTCCCCTGTGCTCAGCTTTCTTTTGGGCAAAATGGAGGTCCTAGGAATTGGAGGGCCTGGCCCACTGCACTTCGCATCACGGCACTAGCCAGCGCCTTCCAGCTGCCAAATCTGAGGACCCTTCCTTGTCTCCTCACACCTGCGGAGGCGGTGACACCCCCTTTTTTGTTTGGGGGTTGTGGTTGCTTTATTCCTAGAATCTAGGAGCTGCTGAGGGAATCTTGGAGGGTAATGGGGACTCTTAGAGCTGGGAGCCTGGCCCCCGACCCAGTGGCTTCTTCCTGGCCTGCTTTCCTTCTGCCCCAGGCCTGTGTCATTGCGGCTAACCTGGGCTGCTGAAACTGGAAGGAAGAGGCTTTTGTCCACAGCTGGAGTGGGGTGGCAGTTGCGTCTTTGCACCCTCCCATCTCATTTTGGAGGGGCATCCCCTGGCACTGGCGCAGAAAGCTGAACTCACTGAGGGGAAATATCTCCGGGGAAGAGGAACGCCCTGTGGCTGGGGGAAGTGGGAGCTGGGTGGGGGACGCCTGGGTCGCCAGAGTGCAGTGTGCACGGCCAGATCGCACAGGTGTCCCGGGGAAGGCAGGACGTCGGAGGCTGGAGCGGTGCCAGCTAGGCCTCTGGGGCTCCTGGGCGCAGGGCTGGGCACTTGGGGTGCCTAGGGGCGTCGGGCCAAGCCGTCTGGGGCCGCTTGCCGGTGCCTGGGAGAGAACAGCTCCGCGCCCCGGGGCCAGGGACCTCTCTTCGGAGCCCTAATTACTTCTGAGCGGCTCCCACGGGCTTTGTGCGGGCGCGGCGGGGCGGGCGACCTCGGTGCTGAAGGAAGCAGGCTGCTTGGGGGCTTGCCTTCCCCGCTACTCTCAGCGGCTAATGGGGTGCAGCCGGCCCGGAATGGGGATTATCCCGTGTTGAGCCGTCTCGAACCTATTAGTGCTCAATCGGCTTTTCCCAAATCCTGTAAACAGCCACCCTGGCCGGTTCTGGGGAAGAGGCGGGAGACTAGGTCGGGCGGGGCGATGGGGGCCGGGGGTGGGGTCACCCACCCTACAGGTCTCTGCCGCGGATGCGGTTGCCTTGGCAACGAGGCTAGGGTGGGGGCACTTCACCAATGAGGTGCTCTCAGTCCGGGTGACGGTTGCCTAGGCAACCCCACGAACAGCCTAGCTTCTCCCCTCAGCCCCCCCCCCATCACCACCTCTGTCTTAGCTGGGGGTGTGTGTGGAGGGTGTGCGGTGTGTGGGGGTGAATTTAAAGAGGCACCGCCCCTTTTTAAAATTAGGTGCTGGGAGGGCGGCGCCTTGTGCGGGCTGGGGCGGACGCCAGGTCTGTTTTCGAAGGGACTCCCCCCCCCTCCCCAGTTCCTGCCGCCCGAGTGTCCCGCCCGGGCTGCTGTCCGAGGGAGGGGTTTCCCCTTCTCTTCCTCTTGCACTTCCCACTCCGTTTCCGGGGGCCCAGGAGAAAGATTGGGGAAGTCGTCTGTCCCTTGGCAACGTCTCTCGGGCGCCGGAGACCCCAATCCTGCCCCGGGTACCTCGTCCTCTGCTCTCCCTGTCCAGCTGACCCCTTCCGGGCCGCGGGGCTTCTACCCCGCCTTTCCCGGCTGTTTCCCGGGCGGTCTAGGGGCCTGACGTCAGCCTTGCATCCCCCCTCCCAGGCCTCGGGCCAGCGGCCAGGAGCTGCCTCCCCCAGCCCCCGTCCCGCGGCCCCCAGCCGCCCCCAACCCCGCCCCACGGGCCCGGCGCCATGAGTGAGCTGGAGCAACTGAGACAGGAGGCCGAGCAGCTCCGGAACCAGATCCGGGTGAGGGCCTGGCGGCTGTGATGGGGAGGCCGAGCCCGGCCAGGCGTGGCTTGAGTGTGCTTGCTTCCCTTTGACCTGAGCAATCAGAATAGGTTGCCTGTGGCCTCGCCTCTGTCTCTGTGTGTGTGTGTGTGTGTGTGTGTGTGTGTGTGTGTGTGTGTGTGTGTGTGTGTGTGTGTGTGTGTGTGTGTGTTTGCAGGGTGACAGGAGAAAGGGGATTCTAATTTCCAGATGTCTGTTTCATCTTCCCATCCCTCTGCCTTGTCTCCTCTCCTGCTCTGCCCATCACTTACAGGACGCTAGAAAAGCATGCGGGGATTCCACACTGACCCAGGTAAGGTGACTGCATAGCTACTTTGTAACACTGAAGGGAGGGGGTATTGGGTGGGGTTGTGTTCCTTGGGTCTCTTTGTGCCATTTGTTTCTCTGTTCCAGATCACAGCTGGGCTGGACCCAGTGGGGAGAATTCAGATGAGAACACGGAGGACCCTCCGTGGACATCTCGCAAAAATCTATGCCATGCACTGGGGGACAGACTCAAGGTGTGTGGGTGGCCCTGCTTTAGTGTCTCTAGGCTCTGGGGTGATTTTATATAATGGGAATAGTGACACAGGGTGTGGGGGGACCCCAGGTCTCTCCAGGTCTGGTGGGGAGAACCTTTGTTAGTAAGTTTGGGAAGACCTATTTCCAGCATCCCTAGGGGACCAGGGATGCAGGGTTATACTGAGGATTTGGGGGGATGTCTCTGAAGAGCGTGTCACGATGGGAAGGAATAGGGGCTCTGTGACATCCACACTCTGACCTGTCTGCATCCCCCTGCCACTGCCCACCAGGCTGCTGGTCAGCGCCTCCCAGGATGGAAAGCTCATAATTTGGGACAGTTACACCACCAACAAGGTAAAACTGGCCCTTGTAAGTGGGTAGGAGAGGGCTGCCAGCCCCTCACTGGCTCTGACCGGGGTCCTGCTCTCCTCTAGGTTCATGCTATCCCTCTGCGCTCCTCCTGGGTCATGACCTGTGCCTACGCCCCCTCAGGGAACTTCGTAGCCTGTGGGGGTTTGGACAACATCTGCTCCATTTATAGCCTCAAGACCCGAGAGGGCAATGTCAGGGTCAGCAGAGAGCTGCCGGGCCACACTGGTGAGTGGAGCCTGAAGGGAAGGCAGGAGTGTGGGGGTGAGAGTGGGGGCTCCGGCTTCCATGGCATATCTGACTACAACCTCCTTTCCCAAGGGTATCTTTCATGCTGCCGATTCCTGGACGACAACCAAATCATCACCAGCTCTGGGGATACCACCTGGTGAGGCTCTGCCAGGCTGGGGTCCCTGCCTTCTGGTGATCCAGGGCCCAGCAGGTGGCACATTTCTGAGCACCTTGGGTGGGGGCCAAGTGGCCTCCCCACCACTTGGGGCTCCAGGCCTTCTTTCCAGAGGGTCCTGTCAGGTTTGGGCTCATGTGGTGGGAGAGCTAGGGATTCTGTTCTTCAACTCACTCTGCTCCTTCTTCCTGTCGCCTCTCCAGTGCCCTGTGGGACATTGAGACAGGCCAGCAGACAGTGGGTTTTGCTGGACACAGTGGGGATGTGATGTCCCTGTCATTGGCCCCCGATGGCCGCACCTTTGTGTCAGGTGCCTGTGACGCCTCCATCAAGCTGTGGGATGTTCGGGATTCTATGTGCCGACAGACATTCATAGGTCACGAATCTGACATCAATGCCGTGGCTGTAAGTTGGGAGCACGGCGGGCAGCCCCTGCACTCCATGCCCCTTGCCTTGCCCCATACCTTCATGGTCTCCGGCCCAAATCTTGCAGTTCTTCCCCAATGGCTATGCCTTCACCACGGGATCAGATGATGCCACGTGTCGCCTGTTTGACCTGCGGGCTGATCAGGAGCTGCTCATGTATTCCCATGACAACATCATCTGCGGCATCACCTCGGTTGCCTTTTCACGCAGCGGCAGGCTGCTGCTCGCGGGCTATGATGACTTCAACTGCAACATCTGGGATGCCATGAAGGGTGACCGTGCAGGTGAGGCCTGTTGGGGCCCACAGGGGGTAGAGGTATAAAGTGTGGGCGGGCCAGACTAGTCCCTACGTCCTTCTCTTCTCTAGGTGTCCTCGCTGGCCACGATAACCGTGTGAGCTGCCTTGGGGTCACAGACGATGGGATGGCCGTGGCCACAGGCTCCTGGGACTCCTTCCTCAAGATCTGGAACTAACCACCCCAACCCCAGATGGGCTTAGGCAGGGAGCCCTGCCCATGCCCACACTACAGGCCCGGAGCTTTGGGGCTGGGTACACATGCCAAGCCTCCCTCCCTGGGCTACAGGGCCTTGGGTCCTGCTCCTACACCCAGGTTTGGTTCCTCCCCGGGGGGGAGGGTGCCCACTGTGGAGATAAGAGATGGAATGGGGGAAGAGGAAGGGCAGGAAAGCCCTCACCCTTTGCTGCCCTGGGGCTGGGGCCTCACCCCTCTGGAGGGCCAGAGGCAGGAGATGGAAACCCCAGGGGCTGGCTTTTTTAAACTGGTTTTATTTTAATTTTTATTATATTTTCAGTTTTTCCATAAAGGAACCACTTCCAACTCTGTACCTGGTCTCCTTGCTTGCTGTCCTCTCCCCCACAAAGCAGACAGGCAGTGGGTGTGGGGCTCCTCCAGGTAGAAACAAAGGGTACTTACTGCACGCTCACGCTTGCTCCACAAGGCTGAGGCCAGCAGTTCCCGGAGGTGTGTAACCCTACCCCACCCTGCCCTTGCCTCAGCTCAGTACCGTGACAAAGCCAGGAGACAAGTGCACTGGGAGAACACACCAAGTTTTATTGGGAGTATTTACAGGGGTGGGTGGAAGGGTAGTCACAATGGGGTAGAGGTAGGGTAAACCGGGGCACACAGGACACCTACACTACCCTGAACCCCAAGAGGGGGTGGAGCAGCTTGGACCCTGCAAGTCTGGGGTGGGGAAAGGGTTAAGATGGGTGGGCATCTGAGTCCCTGGGCTAGGGGCTCAGGGCTTGTAAACATTTACCACTCTCAGAGGGGATGGGGTGGGAGAGGGCGCCCCTACACTTCCTCACAGGGTTAAGGCCTCTCCAGGCTCATGGGCCCCCAAGTTCAAAGTCTCTTTAGCTGGGGGAAGGGGTAGGAAGAGACAAGTGCCCCCCTTCCCCTGCATTGGCTGTGGCAGGGGCAGGGTAGGTTACATTCAGTCACAACAGGAGTCTCTCCCACCCCTCCAATGCCACCATCATGGCATGAGGGAAGGGAGCTGGGGACCAGCAGCAGCAAGACATTCCCCCTGGCCCATCACCCCTTATTGCTTTAGAGAGAATATTGTCTTTTCACAGACGCTAACACTGTCAAAACCAGGGAGAAGTAGGTGGAGGGGCCCTTCCACCCAGAGGCCAGCCTTATCCCCAACACTGACCCAGTTGCCACTTTGGTGCAAAAAAAAAAATTAAAAAAAAAAAAAGACCCACAAAAATAAAACAAAAAAAATTACAAATAACAGAAAATGAAACAAACAAAACAAAAGGTCACCTCTCTGGAGATAGATGGTTAAGAAGGAACTGGGGACATTCCCCACTTCCCCAGGGCAGAAAAGAGAAATACATTCATGGAGGGGAGGCGGTGGCAGTGTCGCCCTAATACTGCGTTCTGAGCAATGAGGTCGACGAGAGAATTCACTAACGTAGAGCATATTAAAAAAAAAAGAAAAAAAAAAAAAATCCAACCAACAATGGAGACAAGCCCAGGCAGGGGACCAGGAGTGAAGTCGGTGAGCAACAGGCAAGACAGCCCCCCGCCCAGGACACAGGTCCTCTTGACCTCCAGCCTTACAGCCAACATGAAAAACACACCCAGGAGAGGGGCTGCTCGCTCCTCTCCCATTTGGTCAATGGAGGGTCAGGGCAGGGCTGTGGTCTGCTTCCCACACGCCTGGCTGCAGATCGGGGTTCCTACAATGCCCCCTACCACAGGTCAGCCCCAAGCCACACTTCCGTGTCTTTCCCTCACACAAGCCATGGTAAAGGGAGGTGATGTTCTCAAGCTCCTGGAGGAAGCGCTGTGTCCCTTCTCGGAGGGGGTGAGACGGGCTTGGGGGCCAGAGAATACATTCATGTGGCAAAGGCAGGGAGCTGGGGCTTTCAGTGTCACACCCAGGCTGTCCCCTGAAATGGCAGCAGTGGGGGCAGCCCCTCAGCAGGCCTCAGCGGTCGCTCCTCTGACAGGCTGGCACTGACAGGTCCTTCCCCGGCTCCCCTCAGCCAGTGTGGAAGGGCTGATGGGGGTTGAGGGAGAGGGAGCTCAGACAGCTCATCCAATTTGTGCAACGTTCCTCCCAAAGCAGCTGAGGCAAGGGGCAGCTGGCTCCCTTACCAGCACGCCTGCCACAGTAACCACCACAGGGAGCTGTTGATAGTGGAGGGTCCAGTGGGCAGGGCTTCTGGAGAGGGCCTCGCTGTGCAAACGGCCAGCACCCAGCTTCCAGTTACCCCAATGGCCACCTTCTGGGGGCAGCAGCAGGGTAAGTGCAGCCTGAAGGGGAGCCAGGCAGGGCAGTTCCATACGGCCTGGTACCACTACCCCAAAATAACAGTGTGGGTTTTTCTTCTTCTTTCAGCCTAACTTTTTTTTCATTGTTTTTCATCTTTTCTTAAAAAAAACAAAAACAAAAAAACCCCAAAACAAAATAAAACCTCTGTGGACCTTCCAATGTCACACCCATTATCCCCAAAGGGGTGAAGGGGTCTACAGTCTAGTTTCTGAATGACACTCTTGTCTCTCCTAACGATTAAAATTAAAGAGAAAAGCCCTCCCCCATCTGTAAAGTGCCTCGTGGTGGGTGATTAAGGTGCATCGTGTGGTTTGTAACAAGTGCTGGGGCCCTGCCCCACTTGCTTCCTCTCTGCTCTTGTGGCAGCCTGCAGGCTGGAGACCCAAGGGTCCATGCTGCCGCCGCCGCCTCCCAAGCCTAAAGCTTGGGGCTGGTGGGACAGGCTGGTCAGTAGTCATCCACGCTCTCGATCTCACCAGAAGGGCCGTGCAGGGAGTACCCTGAAGCCAGGGGAGAAGTGAGGGTGAGCTCGCCAGGCGCCGTGCGGCCTGTGCAGGGAAAGCAGGGCCCCCCAGCACCCCTACACTTACCCAAGATGCTGGGATCTGAGTGAAGCATCAGTGCCCTCCTCTTGGCCTTGCTGCCCTCCCCAGGGCCCAGTTTGGTGCTGTGGTTGGCCTGAAAGGCTGTCTGTAGGGAGGTGCTGCTCAGCCAGGCCTCCTACGGCAAGAGAGTGGAGTCAGGAGAGGCCAGGGCCTTGGCCCCCGGGCCCACGAGACTGCGCCTGTACCTGCTGCTGCTGCTGCTGCCGCTGCTGGCTGGCTTTCTGCTTGGCCCTCCGCTCCAGGAACTGTTTGGCAAATTCTTTGGCTTCCAGCGTGTCCCCCAGACAGGAACGGATATAATCGTGGACATCATAGGGGGACTCCACCTCCTTGAGGATCGCTACAGCCATGGGCACTGTGGGGACGGCACAGTCAAGCACCCTGGACAGCTGTGGCGTCCCCAGAGCACACACGCCCCACAAGGGCTGCCGTCCTACCATCCAGGCTGCCTGTGGTGCTCAAGGTGTGTAGCATCTGCTCACACCACAGGGTAAAGCCGTCCTGGGGCCGAGGGATGCCTTGCAGCAGCTTCAGCAACTTCTCTTCCTCTTCTGTCTTTTTGCGAACAGGTCGACCTGACAGGTGGCTGTAGGAGTCACTGAGGCGGGTGGGGGATGGGAAGCCACAGATGAGCCCAGACCTTAGCAACCATCCCTCCCTGACAGACGCAGCTCAACAGGTCTCACCCACCTGAGAGACGGGCTGCTCCGACTGTTCTTTAGGCCCAGACTTCTGGCCAGGCTCCCGCCACTCTTGAGGGTGTCTTCCCAGAGTCCCAGACTGCCACTGCTGCTGCCCCCACTCTTGTCTGGCCCGCCCCACAGTGGCCCAGCCTCAGACACCCACTGGTTCAGAGGGGCAGTGCCCAAGCCCCCAAGCTGCTGCAAATGGCAGGAAGTCAGGGGGCTCTAACATGAGCCCTAACACCTAGGCAGGGAGGCTCATTGGGGGCTAAGGGAAGGGGCTGAGGTAACGACTAGAGAGGGTACATTCTTCCAGCAGTGGACAGAACCGGGTCTCCAGCTTCTGAGTCTCGCTGCCCCCACCCCCAGCTCCCTGAGTGAACCTGGAAGTTGCTGGGCAGGTTCCCTGGCCGCTGCTGCTTACCACTCGGTGGTTGGGGGCCTGGGCCCGCAGAGGCTCCCGGGGTGCAGGCTGCTTGTGCAGCTGTCGCTCACTCTCCATCTGCAGCTCCAGCAGAGTCTTCATGGATAGGCCTTGCTTGGCTAGGCCAGCCCAGAGTGGGGGCGGGGAGCTTGGTGCAGGGGGCACGGGGACATTTGTTGCTTGCTGCTGCTGTAGCAGCTTCAGCAGCAGCTCCTGCTGCCGCACCTAGGAGAGGACACAGCGGGTGTTGGTGGCCAGCTGGCACCGGGCACAGGCCAGGCCAGGCCAGGAAACAGGCGGGACTTGAACCTGCTTGCGCCGGAAGAGCTCCTCCTCTTCCTGCCGCCGCTTCTGCTCCTCCTGCTGCTGCTGCTGCTGCTGGCGGCGCTTCTCTTCACGGCGTTTGCGCTCCTCTTCCTCCCGCTTTGCCCTGAGCTCCACTTCTCTGCGCTCTTGAAACTGCGGCGACAAGGACATCGTTAGCTGGGACATTACGACTGCTTCAGCCAGTCGGGTCTTCACCAGGCCAGCCTACTACTTACTTTATGTTGCAGCTGGAGTTGTTCTAGAATTGGACCCTGAGTCGAAGAGTTAATTGGTATGTCCCAAAGACTGGCTTCACCACCTGCAGAAGAAAGGCGGCTGCAGAGACCCAGGCCCAGCGGGAACACCCGCACATAAGAGGCAGAGCCACCCAGTGTGACAGAAGAGATTGGTGGTAAGGGTACCAGGGCATGGCATGGGGCAGCTTGGCCACTCACCTGACTGTGATGAAGCTGAGGTATGTAAGTCCCAGAGGGGGCCTGAATCTGGCACCGACAAGGACCGGCTCATCGTCGGGAGCAGGTTCTGGTCCCCAACCCTGAGAAGCAAACAACTGGCCCTCAGGACACCGCCTTCACTTGTAGCCCAGCACAATCACACGCGCCCGCCTCCCTCACCCTCCGACACACACAGTGCAATAGACCTGGGGGTTTTGAGAGCCTGGAGCTGCTGCAGGAACGCTGTGAGCTGCTGCTGCTGCGGCGGCGTCAGGTCCCCCATAGCTGCCTTTTCCCGGAGCGTCGTACACTGCGGGAGCTGGCGGCTGCAGACAGTGGGCTCAGACGGTGTTCCCGCCTGGGACCACCACCGTGCCCACATCGAGCCTGAAGCCCCCCATACCTGCCAACCAGCTGCAGAAAGTGCTGGTGCTGCAGCTGCTGGTACAGGGCTGCCGCAGCCAGCTCCTGCTGCTTCTTCAGCCGCTCCTGATCCATGTTCCCCTGCGGGAGGTCAGAGCAGGCCTGCGTGAGCATGCCCAGCGGGAGCACGCTTAGCCAGTGAGGTAGTGGGGAAGCCGGAGGTCCTGCTGCTGCCCCCCACTGGCCTTCCCTGCAACCTGCAGAGCAGACAATGCTCACCAGCAGCGGGGGCGGCGAGGGCCCGGGGGCAAAGGGCACGCGGCCCCACATCTTGATCACCTCTCCCAGAGGCTGGAAGCCCTCATCACAGCCCCTCTTCACTAGGAGTGACATGGAAAAGTAGCCTGCCTGGAACCACTCAGCCATCTCCTGGGTCGTGAAAGGGCCTGGAACAAGGGTGTGAGGGAGGGGTTAGGAGGTGGCCATGGCAGGTCAGAAAGCACAAAACAGCCTGTTTGAGCAAATCAGCTTCTAGCAGTGTGCTACCCACAGCTACCTTGGATTTCCCCCTGCGGGTCCTTGTAGAACCACTTTCGGGCAGCCCCATGGCTGAGGGGAAGGGCAGTGGCAGCTGTGCAGTGGCGAAGGCCCTGGGTCTGCATGGCGGCCGTGAATTGCTCCTCCTCCAGGGAGCTGTCCTGCAGAGAGGCCACCAGCTTCTCTGCCTCCTGGAAGTCAGAGAGGTGAGTCTGAATGGACTGATAGCACAAACGTCAGAAGGAGGCTGGGTTGAGGAGGGCAGCGCAAGAATCGTGTCAGACAGATCTGTGACAGATGGGACAGAGGTGCTTTGCAAGCCTAGAGTGGGGGCCCTTGAGCATGCACAGGCACCCCAAACCTGCTGCAGGTGGCTCAGGCCTTCTTCATCTTCTAGATCTCCAGGGGGGCCAGGAGGGGAGCTGACTCCAGGACTCAGACACAGTCCCCTCATCTCATCGCCTGGGGGGGGGGGAGATGGTGAAATAGGGAGGGGCCCAGGAAGGGGCAAGATGGCTGCTCTACTTGCTAGGACAGCAAGCAGGCTTTTGCCACAACTGCCCTTCAGTGCCCCCCTGGCACTCCCTCTACACAGCAGTCTACCTTCAGCCTGGGGGAGCTCTTTCTCCGTTGCTTCCTCACCGTCCTCGGCTGTTGTCCAGAGAGGGCCCAAGGAAGGCAGTGAAGATGGGGGGCTGGGCTTCTCTGGAGGAGGCAGTGGGGTCACCTCCTTCCCACCTGAAAAAACCAGATGACCACTTGAAGGGGCTGAGGCTCAGCACATAAGTGTTTGTTTCACAACCATGAGTACCTGTGTTGAAATCCCAACAGCCTGTGGGAGTGGGAGGAAAGAGATTCTCCACGAGTTGGTAGACACAACTGAGCCCACCCCATGCACAGTGAAAGGCAGGGACTATACCCACTACACCCACAGTTTACACCACAGTTGTCCTCTGCTCTCCACATACTCTGTGGCACGTGAGTTTATACACATATACAATAAAAATATGAGAGCAGGGGGAAGACCATGCCAGCCAGTGAGGTAGCACCAAGCTAACTTGCGACCGGCTCCCAGACCTTGGGTAGTATAGTATGTCTATCCTTTCTAACTCTGGTCACCTCCATAATCAAGCATGAAGCATGGACGCAGAGAACTGAACTGTCTACACTGCACACTGGCTCCCAGCCCCACTCTGTGAGGTACTGGTTATTACCCACAAGTGGTAAGGGCTGAGTGGGTATCTGCAGGCTCCAGAGTTTCCAAAGGTCATTCTGTTCACACCTGACAAAAGGTCCCTTTCCACACTTCTGACTACTGGCTTGACACATGCATGTGCACATACGTTGCAGGTCAGAGGACAACTTGGCCTCCTCCCTGCAAGGCTTTAAGGGCTCACCTGCCTCAGGCCCCTCTTCATCCACCCCTTCTGAAGGCTCCTCCTCCTCTTCCTCTAGGCCCTGGAAATCAAGCTCTTGCTCCTCGGGAATAGGCTCCTTGGGGCCCTTCTGTGTGAGAAAGGACCGAGTGGGCAGTGGGAAGGCAGCTGAGGGACAGCTTCCACCAACCCCACTGGTCCCTGAAAAGGTACCTTAAGAGGCAGGAAGGCCCCGGAGGCATCAAAAGTGCCCATCTCCTCATCTTCATCGTCCAGGCACCACTCAGGGAGCCCATCCTTGTCATCTTCAAAACCATCGAGCCCCCGGCATCTCCGGAGGTGAGAGCTGCCTCCCCCAAGCCGCCCATCCTCTTCACCACACCCTCCTCGTTCCCCTCGTAAATCAAAATCAAACTTGCGCCTTCGCTCCCCAAGCTCCCGCCAGCCAGCAGAGCGGGGACCACCATCTGCAAGGAAGGAAGAGTTGGAGAAGGAAAACTAAATACAACACAAAATGAGTGTCCAGCCAAACCGGGATTTGCCTTCTTCAGCTCACCAGTCCTTCCCAACCAGCACAGCTTCCCTGGGACGTCCTCATCCCTCACGTGCATGACCACCACTTGCCCAGTATCGGCCCCACGGGGACAGTTCCTGAACCCCACCTTGCCCCAGCTTACCAGGGCTGGTGGAACGCCAGCGATCACCATCTCGCCGGGGTCCTGCCCCAAGTCTCCAGCTGCCATCCTCTTCCTGCTCCTCTCGCAGTGAGCGCCAATTCTCACTGTCAGAGCGTGCATGCTCCTTCCTTGGGCCAGCCCCTCCCTCCTCAAACCCAGATCGTGCTGGTATAGGGGAGACAGACAATAAGCACCAAAGAATCCTATGACAACTTACTCCTGTGTCTCCCCACCTCTACCTGGGAACCCCATCTCAATTGCCTCCCTACCTTGCTGGCCACCACACTCAACACTCTCATACCTCCATCCCTCCTTGCAGACTTCTCAAACCGCCTCTCACCTCTGTGGAAGGAAGGAAGATGCTGGTCAAAACATATACCCTGCGACAGATATCCCACCGCCAGCCCAACCCCTACCCCTCTCTGTTCTGCCTGCTTCATCATCTTTCCACCCCACCTGTCATCCCAGCTCTGGCTCCGCTGGATCTCCCGGGGATTGCGTCCAAAGGCCCCATCAGCTTCCTCAATGCTTCTTTGGTAAAAGCAGCTGTCACCACGGCCACGGCCTGAAGGAAGGGGGAGAGGTCACATCTGGGTTAGGGACCCTCCAGTGACCCTCTATATCCTTAGCACCGCCCATTCAGACTCTGCCCATCTCCTCCCCTGAAAAACATGGGGAGTCATCCTCTACCTCGGCTCCGTGTGCTGCCCCTGCCACGGGAGGTGGCAGCCAAAGGGGGCCCAGCCCCTTTCCCCATCAGCCTCAGCACAGCCACACTGTTCACTGACAGGGAGAAGTTTCTCTGAGGAGGGAGCCAGGGAGGGGAGTGAGGACACATCACTCAGTCAGCCCCATCCTCTCAAGCCCAGCTCCTCCTTCCTCCTCCCCAGGCCCCTTTGCCTCAGCCTGGCTGGGCCCAACCCCACCTGCTCCTCCTCAGTCAGAGGTTCCAGGGCCAGAGGTTGTAATGGCTCCTCTTGTAACACTGCGGCGAACTCCTTGTCCTGCAGTTCCTCTGGGACCTGTGATGGGACAGGAGGCCCAATACATCATGCACTCACTGGTAAGGCGAATGGGGAAGGGAATCATGTTCCATTCCAAAACCTCACCTTGTTTTCCTTGACATAGAGGGCCAGCATCTCCTCTCGCCCATAGCGGTAATCTGCCAGCTTGTATTTGGGCATGGCAGGGGATGGGGGTGGAGAGGCTACACTGCCACCACTTGAAAGAGCCCTCAGCCTAGAGCAGGCACAGGAAAGAAAAATGGAGACAGAGGCCCACGTTGCCCTTCCCCGCTGCCCCAGCTTCTACCCATGGGCCAGAGCTTGAGCAACCCACCACTCAGGTCCAAAGTTGAGTGTCTCTGCTGCCATTGTGGAGCTGAGATGCTTCTCTAAGGTCAAGGATTAGTAGAGAAGAGAGGACTAGGCGTTGTACTGTCCAAATACCTGTAGAGCCACAGACAGGGCCATCAGTAAGCATCTGCAGGCTAGTCATGGGGCTAGCACCTTATCAGGCCAGTGACAGGCCTCATCTGGATGGCCAGCCATTCTGGCACGGAAGAACTCACCTACACCAGACACGAGACCACACACACCATGAGTTAACCAAAGTAGAGTCAGGGTAGAGGAGCTTCCTAGGGGAATTGGAGAACAAGGAAGCTTGAGCCCTTTCTGCCTCAGTGGGGTGCCCTCTGGTGGCTCGACACTCACCTGACAGCCGTGCCCTGGGAAGCAGAGGAGGCAAGGGCTCTTCTTTGGGCAGGGCCTGGGCTGAGCTTAGCTAGAGTCTCCAAGCAACTAGCTAGTCTACAGCCTCAGCAGTGCCAGGGAGGAGCTTTCACATCTGGGAAAGATCCTTAGGGAGAAGAAAAGGAAGAGGGGGGTTACACCAGCGAGTGAGATGGCTTCCCAAACTCTGGCCCACAGCTGTGGGATGCAGTGCACTCAGGCACGGTCAGTGCTCAGTGGTGCTCTCATGGGGTGGAGAATGGCATGCAGTGAGGAAGGAGGTGAGGAAGGTAGTGAGGGACTTCAGGACTACAAACCAGGTTAGTAAGCCACCAGGACCAGACATGGTTGTGCCCACGCTTGCAATTCCGGCACTCTGGAGGCAGAGGCAGGAGGATTTCAAGTTTAAGGCCAGCATGGGACACGCTGTAAGACCTTGTTGCAGAGACAACAAAGGGACTGGGGATTTAGTTCAGCTGGTCGACTGCTTATTTACCACACATAAGCCCTAGGTTCTGTCCCCAGTACCACACAGAAAAGGTGTGGTAGCACATGTCTGTGATCCCAAAAACTTGGGAGATGGAGACAGGAGGTTCAGGGTCAGCCTGGGCTACAATGAAACCCTGACTCAAACACTAAAACACAAAGCCACTGGGCCACCATGTCCTACAGAGGAATGGTTCATTTTGGAGAGTGTCATAGTAAATCTTGGAACAAGATTTCTCTAAAGAAAACAAAAACAAAACTAAAGGCACTTGTCTGGAAATCAGAACCAGGGGGCTGTGTCTGGTCAGGAACCATCCCCTACCCCCCAAAAAGGAGCAGACAGGCTACCAGAGCATTCACAGCAATGTGTTAGAGCATGTGTCCACAACACCCCAAGCTCATGTACTAAATGGGAGCCAAGCCCTAAATTCCTTCCCCTATACCAAGAACTGTCCCTCAGGAAAAAAAGGTCAAGGTGGGATCAGGGTTCTCAGATAGTTGCTGGCAGAAGGCTCCCTCACCATATGCGAAGAGGCAAGTTCAGTCTCTGAGGCTGATGAAGCAGCAGGGGTCACAGCAGGGGCAGATTCCTCTAGGAGCCTGGGTAGGAGACTCTCAGGAGAGGGTTCATCCAGGAAGGGCAGAGTAGAGGAGGAAGGGCAGGCAGTGTCCAGAGGCTGTGTGTAGGTTTCTATCACTGGCTGGGCAGGAGGCTGGACCAGTGTCCCTCTGCAGTCCCCATCCGCTGCAGGATGCCAGGGATCTGGAGAAAGGAGGAAGAGAGTCTCCACCAGAGGGGCCTCAGAAAGAGGGTCTCCCCTGCAGCTAAACTGAGACACATGGCAGACAATGGGGTGACAGAATCCCAGCACCCTGGGATCTAGGGTGGCTACTGGGGGACAGCAAGGGCCTGGGCTGCGTGATTCTCTGGGGCCTCTACAACCATACCTTTCTCAACGGCCACCCTGAGGGGATCTGGAACTAGGCAGACCCCGAGGGCATGGTGCTAAGTTAACAAGCCAGGCTAAACTCTGGGGCTGGGGATGTAGCTAAGCTGGCAGGGCTTGCCTACACCTCAGCATCACATACACCGATGTGGTGGTGCACACCTGTAATCCTAGCACCCAGGTGGTGGGTGCAAAAGGATCTGAAGTCTGAGCTCCCCACTCCCCACCCCAAGGAAAAACAAGCAAACACACACACACTAAAAGGGGCTTGCTCAGTGGTCAAGCGGTTGCCTAGTATGCACAAGGCCCAGTCCTCAACCACCACTACTAGACCTGGGGTTGGAGACAGCTCAGTGGTTTACAGTGCTTGTAGTTGGGAAAACAACAACAAAAACAAACAAACAAAAAACACACACACAACAAGAAAGATAAAAGCTCTGTAGGATGTTTCTTACAGGAGCCAGGGTTGAGAACTACTGGCAAATGATGAATGGGCCCAGGGTTTCAGCTCGGCACAGGGGAGGGGCTGGGGATGGCAGCACAACACTGTAAATGTCTTACATTAACCCCACAGAACTGCACACTTTCAGAAAATCCTTCTGCTTCATCCTCCTGAGTGCCAGGATTGTAAGCATGCGCTACCATGCCCGGCCTACGCTCACCATTTAGTTTTTATTTCTTAATTATGTGTATGTATGTGGGGGGGGGTAGGAAGGTATATGCCCTTGAATGCAGGTGTCCAGAGTAAGGTGTTGGATCCCGTGAGTCACCTGACATGGCTGTTGGGAATCACATTCAGGGCCTCTACAAGGGTTGCCTCTCCAGTCTTCTACATCAACAATCATTTTAAGAAGGCTTTAGTGAGGTTGGTGGCTTAGGTTATACTTAGCACACACAAACCCTGGGCTCCCCCTCAGTATTTAATAATTAATAATAATAATTGTTATTTAAAAAAAATATGTTTTGAAGGGCAAGGTACAGGGTAGATGGCTCAGTCACAAAAGTACTTGCTGCACCAACAGAAGACCTGAGTTCAAGTCCGAACACTCACATAAAAGCCATGCATTCCTGCCTAAACACTAGCACTAGGGAGGTAGAAAGAGGAGAATCCCCGAGACTAGTTGGCCACCCAATCTAGACATATTGGTGAACTCCAGGTTTAACTAGAGGGCTGGAGAGATGGCTCAGTGGGGAAAGTGCTTGGTGTACATGCATGAGGACCTGAGTTCTAATCCTCAGCTCCCATGTAAAGACAGATGTATAGTGTTTCTACAGGGAGATGGGAAGTGGAGACAGGAGGACTCCTGGGAGCTCATGGCCCAATCAACCTGATGAATGATGCCTCCAGCATAACACCCTGTCATAAGGTGGCAGGATCAACACCGAGGTTTCCTCTGACCTCCCTGTGTGTACACACTCACACATGCATATACACAAATACAGAAAAAGCAATAAGACAGACAGCAAAAGCTTTAGTGGGAAAAGCTACCATGAGGACTAAGTATTTTCCCCACTCCAAACAAAGAATCCCACTCCTTCAAACAATCTCCAAAGTGACAATCTGGAGCCTTCTCATGTCAATCCTTCTGGTGGAGCAGGGATTGGTCTTGGCAGTGAGGAAGGGCTGTCCAGTAGGAGAGATCAAGAGGTTTCCTACCCTAACCTTCCTGTATCTTCCCACCTTCATGCAGCTAGCTGCCCTGGTTGGAAAGAATGAGAGGCAGGCTGGCAATACAGCTCAGCCTGGTAAATGTGCATGCTGCCAAGCCTGATGACCTGAGTTTGATGCCTTAGAAGCTACACGATGGAAGGAGAGAAGCAACTCTTCCAAGTTATCCTCAGACTTCCACATGCATGCTAGGGGGTGTGCACACACTAAGCAAAGGGTGGGTGGGAGGTGGACACGATGACGCCCTTAATTTTAAAAAAGAGAAGAAATAATAAGCAAAGGCAATGTGGATATAGCAGGGCCACTGCAGAGGCAAGGGAAGGCCTGGGGAAAGAGTGCAAGCTCTGAAGCCTGCAAAGCAGCCAGAGAAAAGTGCCAGGGACTGGGCAGCACTGGGCGTCTTCCTCACGCTGAAGGGACCCAGGAAGCAGCAGGCAGCCCGCTGTGTGCTCCTGACTGACAGAAGTTCTACTCTCAGGGGAACACGGGCAGAAGGGTGCTACTGGCTTCTAGCAGGTAGAGACCAGGGATGCTGAGAACTACCTTACAACAGGACTACCCAGAACAAAGAAGTTACGTGGCTCAGTTGGCAGAATGCTTGTCTAGCATGCATGAGGCCTTGGGTTCAATCCAGTGCAGACAGTGCAGGCAGGCCTGTCATCCAGCACGTATCAAGGTAGAGGCAGGTGGCCTGAGATGCCAACAATGACAAGACCGAGAAACTCTCCTTCACCACAGTCCAGGCAGACACTCTGGAGCGCTAGAGAAACACGCAGGTTCCCTTGCCCCTCAGCAGCAAGGAAAGGCTTCCCTCATCACATAGTCTCATGAGAAAAGTTCCAGGTCCTGCCAGGAGGCAAGGCTGGGGAAGAGAACAGGTTGAAGCAACAGCATCAGTCTCACAAATGGTTAAGGAGCTTGTGGCCAAGCCTGATGACCTAAATTTGGTCCTAAGGACCCACATGGTGGAAGGAGAGAACCAACTCCTCCAAGCTGTCCTGACCCCCCACACATACCACGAGACATACTTATGTACATGCATGTGCGCACACACACTATTTTAAAAACGAGAAAAAAAATGCCGGGCAGTGGTGGCCCACACCTTTGATCCCAGCACTCAGGAGGCAGAGGCAGCGGATCTCTGTGAGTTTGAAGCCAGCCTGGTCTACAGAGAGTGAGTCCCAGGACAGGCTCCAAAGCTACAGAGAAACCCTGTCTCAAAACAAAACAAAAAACCCAAACCCTTTTCTAATAAAGAAATCAATGGGCAGTGGTGGCTCACGCCTTTAATCTCAGCACTAGGGAGGCAGAGGCAGGCAGATCTCTTTGAGTTTGAGGCCAGCCTGGTCTACAGCTCAAGTTCCAGGACAGCCAAAGCTACACAGAGAAAACCTGTCTTGATAAACCAAGGGGGTGGGGTGGGTGGGGGGAAAAGCCAGGAGGGCAGCAGGGTTGGGACCACACCTTTTCCCACATCGCCTTCTATTGGCTGTCTAGGCTAGGGGTCTTTTCCTCTCTCTCAGGCTCTGCCTCACAAAGGCCCCTCCCCTCAACTCCCTGAGCACCTCTGCTCTCTTGATACTAAGAGTGACCCTTGTGGAGGCACAAGCTGGAACTGGCAGCTGGCAGCTTCCTAGGGGACCCGAGCTGCTCCTCTTGTGCCCAGAGCTCCAAACACAAGCTGAACACAATTATGGACAATGCGTCCTTACCCTAACACCCCTAAACTTTATTCCAATCTAAAGCAATGTAACTTGGCACCATCCTGTACCACTGTTAACGGAATCCAAACCCCTCATGTCCCAACCTTGAGCAATCACCCAACCACTCGAGCTGTTGAAGGCAACATTCCCAAGATTGATGGATGGACAGACATTGTGTGTATGCATTCTCCCTCCATGTGCAGTGGAGGAGGAAGGGCCACAGTACCCCATCAGCCCTAGGGCAGCAGTTACCCCTGCTCTCCTCTGAGCCACAGTGACAAATAACCCCAGTGCTTGGCAATTGTGAATTGACTTCACAGTTTTCAAAGCATTTTCACGCTTTACCTCATTTGATCCCTTCTGCCAGCTCGCCTAGGCAGGAGACTCCACTACATGGAAAATAAAGTTACAGCTTCCCTGCTGGGGTACCCTGACACCCTCACCACCATCCAAGACTGACAGAGATGTGATAGGTGGCAGGAGCCATCCATCGAGCCATCCTGAATGTCCAGGCTTTCTATGTTAGCCTGCAGCCGTTTTTAATTCCTTCTTAGACTTTGGGCTTAGATGCTTGCTGAGACACCCGAGGCTCACCTCAAACTTAAAAGCAACCCTCCTGCTTCCTGAATGTTCCCATGATCAGCATAGGCTTCCAAGCCAAGATTTTTCTTAACACTTTCATGTTTTGTGTGTGTACAGTATCCATGTATGTATTCAAATTCACGTGTGGATGAACATGTGTGCATGAATGCAGAGGCCTGGGGCTGATGCCTAGTATCTTCAGTTGCTTTCAACCACATGTACTGAGGCAGGGCCTCTCGCTGAGGCAGAATATTCGGTTTTGGCTAATCTAGCTAGCCTTCTTGCAAGAGGGATTCTGTCTTCCTGGGATGGCTGGGATGACAGGTGAGCCTCCACGGGCATTTATGTGGCTCTGGCGTCCCGACCTCTCGCTTGATCAAGCGCTAGCCTCCAGCATCCTTTGCTCAAACTTTTGTTGCCACCCTCTCTTACCTAAAGCTGAGCTGTTTTTCTTTTCCTCTCTTTTATTATTAGTGTATGGTGTGGGGGAGGGGCACACATGGGGGCAGGAGTAGGTTCTTGGTCAACAGGCTTGCAAACCAAGTGCCTTGACCTACTGAGCCATCTCACCATTGGGCTGTGTTTCCTCTCCTAAATGCCCAAAACTGATGTGTACAAGGGGTCTTTTATTCACTATCTCCACAAACCACTAATTTACCATCACTAGGTGACAAAGCCAGTTTAAATGGATCCCCAAGTGGGACACTCAAGAACTCGGGCCCACCCAGTCGACAGAAAGAAAGAATAAGCCAACTTCCTCAAGTCCTCCCCCAATTTGGGATACTGATGTCCAAAAAGTTGAGTCTGGATGAAGGGTGGCTGGCCTGGGGCTGCAAGGGGAATAGTTGGATGGGTGGGTGCCAGAATAAACCAAGCATTGGTCTAGCTGGGTTGGGGGCTTCAGTAGAAAGTGGCATGCCAGCTTGGAGGGGCATTGGCTGTTGGGATGGGGCTTTTCTGGAAGGGTAGCACTTTTGATCAGTGAGAAGGGAGGAGGGCAGGGGTGGGTGGAAGAAAGATCTGGCCACCGAATATTTATTTAGCATCTCCCAGGCACTGGGAACTGTAGTAACTACTGGGTCTGAGAGGGGACACAGAAGGGTCTTTCAACTTGGAAAAAAAAAAAAAAAAACAAATTAAGAGAAAGAATTCTAAAAAAAAAAAAAAAAAAAACAAATTAAGAGAAAGAATTCTAGGCAAACAAACTGGGGAGCAGTGGCCCGCAGCTGTCCCATCTAGCGGGGACATATGGACTGGGAAGAGCCTGGTCTAGGTCAGGGTAGCCCAGCAGCCCCAGCTCAGACAGACAGGTGTCTCACGCGGCCGGACAACTGGGATGAGAAGAGGGACCTCGATGACCAAGCACTTAGGTGGCCGCTCAAAACGCAAGAAACCGAGGTGAAGACCCAAGTCGAGGCGCTCGGGAGGAATAAAGCTTCCATGTTGGCCAAAGTGCTGGAACGCTTGGACCAGCAAGCAGCGCCAGGCCCGCCCGGTTCGGCTACCAGAACCGTGCTTGGCATGGAGGTGGGGGGAGAGGGGACACCGCCAAAAGGGGAGGTCGGGGCGCGCGCGCACCACACAGCAGAGAGGCCCGGTCCCCGGGCGGGACATTTCGGGGGGAGGCTGGCGGGGACCCCAGGGACGCGACCGTTACTTAGGACTGAGCCCGGGGGGTGCGGGAAAGCGCGGGCCGGGAGGACGGCGTGCCCTTCAGGGAGGGGCGCCAGGTGCGCGGGGCGCGCGTGGACGGACGGCCACCGTCCCCTCTCCCTCCCCGTCCTCCCGCCCAGAGGGGCGGCAGGGGCCTCCTCCTCCTCCCCCGGCCCGGCCCGGCCCGGCCCTCCCCAGCCGGAGCCGCGGAGCCCCGGAGCCCCGGGCCGAGGCCGCGGGGCCGCTCCGGAGAGACGGGAGGGGAGGGTCGCGTCGCAGGGCGGCAGGCACGGAGGGAGGGAGGGAGGGAGGGCCCGCGCGCGCCGCGGCTCCCGCTGCTGCCCGCAAAGGCTCCCGGGCGGCCGCCGCTGGCGTCGGGGGCGGGCCTGCTCCGGTGCTCGCAGAGCTTACCGGGGGCACGAGGTTCCCGGTCCCCCCGGGCGTTGGTGACCCGGGCGCGGCGGCGGCGGCGGCGGCGGGTGGCGCGCGGCGGGCCGGGACGGCGGCGGCGGCGGCGGCGGGGGGACTGGGGGCGCTGGCGCTCCCGCGGCGGCCGCTCCTCTCTGTTTGTGTTTGTAGCAAGATGGCTGCCCGCCTCGTACCACGTGACACGGACGCGGGGCCGCCCCCTCCAACGCCACCGCGGCCGCCGCCGCCACCTCGCTCTCGGGCGGGCTCCGACCGCCGGGCTGCCTCCTGCACCCGCCCGCCGTGCACCCCGCAGCCTAGCGCCGGGCGCCCGCCCCAGCCCCAGCCCCAGCCCCGTGCGCGCTGGCCCGGGAGCGGTGGCACCCCCGCTCGGCACGTGACGTGACGGGGTGCCCTGGGCGAGGGGTCCCCACCTCCCCCGGCCAAGCCCCGCCTCCCCCAGGGAGCCCGCCTAGGGTAGAGGTGGCACAGTCAAATCCAGAATTGTCCCCCGGGCGCCGTGGGGTTTCGGGGACACGTGAGTGCGCAGTGATTTAGAAGCGGTCTGACTGTGCCCGTCTGATGGGTGAAAGAATTTTTTTTTCTGGTAGGCTGGGAAGTAGAGGCGGGAGGATCAGTTGTTCAAAGTCAGCCTGGGCTACAGAATAAGACCCTGTCTGAGCGAGCGAACCGATATGCCAAAGAGAGAGAGGTGCGTCCTGAACGCCGGCACTCAGGAGCAGCCTCCAGACCAGCCTGGGTGTGAGACCTTGTCTCGAAAAATAAACCGAAGGAAATTGAAGGTGGTACTTGGTATAATCCCAGACTCGAGAGACTTGAGAAGAAGGGTCAGGAGTTCAAGGCCAGTTATTGTGTCTGAGACATTTTAAAAAAATTTAAAAGATTCAGAAATGACTTCTCCTTAAGACTGATGAACTCAGGATGTAAAAGTTTGGCGTGTGCCTTCATGGTTTTCTTTGGAAGTGTGTTTCCTCCCTCCCCCTCTCCCTTACTTCGTGTGTGTGTGTGTGTGTGTGTGTGTGTGTGTGTGTGTGTGTGTGTCCTTTCTTCCCTTCCGTTGTGGTTTTTTTTGTTGTTGTTTTGTTTTTGTTTTTTTTTTTTTTTTTTGTTTGAGACATGGTCTCACTATATAGCCTGCACTGCATTGAAATTTGCTATGTAGACCAGGCTGGCCTGGAACTCTGAGAACCACCTGCCTCTGCCTCCGGGAACCCGGCTTTACACACATGCACCTCCGTGCCTCACACAGTTTTCAACATTGTTTCTGGGAAGTGCCAAGGAGGGCTCACCAGGTTTGGCGGTTGGGAGTACACTCCTTGGGTCCTAGTAGTTAGGAAGTAGGTGGAGAAGGGAGCATCATCAGCAGTGCAAGGCCTGCCCACGCAACTTGAGCCCTTGTCTAAAAAATCAAAAAAAACTAAATACACAAAAGGGCCATAAGCCAAAAGCAGTAAAGATGGAAACAATATAGGTGTCCCTCTTTTTTTCTTTTTAAAGAGAAAATGTTAAAAATATAATCCTAAGAATGTGTGTATCTGTGTAAGGGTGTGTGCACATGAGTGCAGGTGTCCAAGACAGCCAGAAGAGGGCACCCCATCCCCTGAAGTTGGAGTTACAGGCAGTTGAGAGCTGCCTGACAAGGATACAGGGAACTAAACTTGGTTCCTCTGCAGGCCATCTTCTAGTCTAAAGGTTCTCAACCTGAGAGTTGTGACACCAAAATGACCATCAGAAAACACAGATATTTATTTTACAATTCATAACAGTAATAAAATTGCAGTTATGGAGTAGCAATGCAATAATTTTATGGTCGGGGGTCAACACAACATGAAGAACTGTATTAAAGGGTTGCAGCATTAGGAAGGTTGAGAACCACTGCGTTAGCCCTCATGATAGTTTTATCTAAAGCTTTCATTGGGGTACTGATGGAGCTCAGCTGAACTGCAATTGCATAGAATCCCCCAGTGAGGGCCTGGGGGTATGGCTTAGTGGTAGAGTGCTTGATTAGTTTTTGCAAAACCCTGAATTCACTCCATAACAGACACACACAGGTAGAGAGAGACACAGAGAGAGAAGAAAAACAACTTTTTTGGTACCAGACTTAGAGATGCAAAGAAGGGTAGGGGTGGGTCTTTAAGAATAGTAGATGAGGAGGGAGAAATGAATGATGTACTCAAACTGGAGGACACAGCAGTGCAAAGTGACGGGAGAAGAAAAGCATGAAAATCAAATTTTGGTTGAGAGCTTTGACTCCCATTGTAAAGCCCAGATAGATATTTAATCATTTGTGTGTATGTGCTTGTCATGTGTGTGAACCTGCCATGACACACATGTAGAGGTCAGAGGACAACTTGCAGGAGTTGGCATCCCTGGATTAAAGCTCAGATCATCAGCCTGGACACTGAGTACCTTCCCACTGGCCACATATATCTCTCTATATACATGTATATTTATATATGTATATTTTTTTAGTTGGTTGGTTTAGGTATATATGTATGTATGTATGTGCGTGTATACTCACCACAGTTTTGTTTTTTTTTAAAAAAAAAAAACATTATGTATTCAGTATTCTGCCAGCATGTACAGCTACATGCCAGAAGAGAGCACCAAATCTTGTTATAGATGGTTGTGAGCCACCTGTGGTGCTGGGAATTGAACTTGAGACCTCTGGAAGTGCACCCAGTGCTCTTAACCTCTGAGCCATTCTCCAGCTCCACTGTGTTTTCTTTTCGGCAGTGGTGGGTACTAAATCCAGAGCTTCAGATTCACTAAACGTGTACTCTACCACTGAGATCTGTTCCTGGTTCCTGGGCTTTGCTTAGGTAGCTGGCTGTTTGGGTTTTGGTTTTCTTGAGACAAGGCGTCTCTGTATGTGTCTCAGGCTGGCCTTAAATCCACAGGGACCCTTCTGTTTCAGTTGTCTGAGTTTTGGGTCTACAGGCATGCACCACAATAAATCTAGCTTGTAAGTCAGGACTTTAATGATCTTGGAAACACACACAGCTTGAATCATGGAATGCTCATTTACAAACTGTGCTTATTGTTTTATGAGTTTTGTTCTTATTTTTTGTTTGTTTGGTTGGTTGGGTTTGGTTTTGGTTTTTCAAGACAGGGTTTCTCTGTGTATCCCTGGCTGTCCCGGAACTCACTCTGTAGACCAGACTGGCCTTGAACTCAGAGCCCAGTGATCCTCCTGTCTCTGCCTCCTGTGTGCTAGGATTAAAGAAAGGCATGTGCCACCACCGTCCGGTTCTTGGTTGTTTTGCTTGTTTGGTTTAGGTGTGTGTGTGTGTGTGTGTGTGTGTGTGTGTGTGTGTGTGTGTGTGTTTTGTTTGGTTGTTTTTTGTTTGTTTTAGTCTCTTGGGACTCAGTCTTGTAATGTATCCCTGGCTGGCCTTGACTGAGTAGCAGTTCTCCTGGCTATAGCTTCCCAACTCTGCCACTACAAGTGTGCACCATTATATCCAAAGCTTTATTGTAAGTGGTGGGATACACTGAGCCTTCAAGGTAACTTTATTCTAGCAACCAAGTTCTTCTGTCCACTAAGCACAACTGTTGTTTATTTAATATTTAACGCTGGGGGAGTGTGTGTGGTCCTCAGGCACAGGGAACTTCCTGTCTCCATTTCTTGTCTCACCATTACCAGGGTTACATGTATACCACCACACTCCGCTTTAAATTGTATTTGGGCCCCAGGGAATCAAACTTGGGACTTTACGAAAACTTGGCCAGTGCTGTGTCAACAGCCTTGCTCCCAGCCCCATAAATAACCAGTTTTCTCACAGCTCAGGATGTTTCCTTGGTCCAACTCTCATTGCTGAGTAAAGTTCTGTGGATGGCTATTTCATAATTTGCTTTTTTATTTTTTTATCATTTATTACCTAAAAGACATCAGGCCTTTCCAACAGTGTGGGCTATTCCATGTAAACCTACAGTGGACATTCCTGTATAGGCTTATGTTTGTTTGTTTGAGGTTTTGTTGTCTTGCAGTCTTGGGACTGGGCCCAGGACCTCCAGCATGTTTCAATGCACCAAGACACATCCCCGGCCTGACACTTGAAATCCTTCCATCTGTATGCTGCTATTACAGGCGTTCATGTGACACCATACCACTCTCCCTGTAAAATCTTTTAAATGCTTGGAGGTGCTCTTCTTGGGTCATGTGGAATTTTTTTTTTTTTCCCTGAGACAAGGTTTCCCTGAGTAGTCCTGGCTGTTTTGGAACTTACTGTGTAGACCAGACTAGCCTCAAACTCACAGAGATCTGCCTGCCTCTGTCTCCCGAGTGCTGGGATTAAAGGCCTATACCATGACTGCCTGGCTTTAGAAATATTTTCTAGAATGATACCTTGATAACTTTTCCCAGGAACATACACACAGTATCTACTCACCCACAACCAAACAATTCCACCCAAGTCCAAAGTGGAGAAACAATAAATTTCCTAGGGTCACTTGCAGGAGCACGGATGAGTCAAAGACAGCTGTGTCACTAGAAGGCCTACATCACATGGGTGATGACTCAAGAAAGCTGCATCTCTGGGGCTCCCTGTGGGACTAGTGGAGGGAAGTTGGGTTTTTCAACTTTATACTATTATATATACACTAGTGAAGACATGCCAAGATATCTCTCTCTCTCTCTCTCTCTCTCTCTCTCTCTCTCTCTCTCTCTCTCTCTCTCTCTCTCTCTCTCTCTCTCTCTCTCTCTCTCATGTCCTGGGTGGAGATACTAGGGATAGGACTGAGAACTAGCTCTACCAAGATCCACCCCCTTATGAATTATGTTAGTTTCAGGAACTTTCTGAGCCTTGCATATTTTATCTACTTCCTGAGTCTTAAAGATTCTCCTTCTAAGACAGAATGTTTCAATTTGGAGGGAAAAGCCACACAATAAATGAATGAACGATTTCACATTTCCAGAAATGTAGCAAGTAAGATCCTGTTTTTTTTTTCCCCTGCATTTCTGTCAGACTTGATATTGTAAAGATTTTTGTTCTTTTCTTTTTTAAAGCAGAGCCTCAAACTTACTATGTAGATGAGAATGACTTTGAACTTCTGATCTTCCTACCTCTACCTCCTGAGAGCTACGATTACAGGTGCCCCACTTCTGGTTTATGCCTTTCTAGGAATGGAACTCAGGGTTTCTTGTACATTACACAAGCATTCTACCAATAGAGCCCCATCCCCAACCCTTCACTGTAGTTTTAATGTACATTTCCCTAATAGGCAACCACACTGAACATCTTGTGAGGTATTTAGCATCCTTATGCCCCCTTGCTGAACTGTCTAAGATGTCTGCTTATTTTTTAATTGAGTTGTTTCTTTTCCTTCCTTCCTTCCTTCCTTCTTGCCTCCCACCCTCCCTCCCTCCTTCCTTCATTTTTTGTTTTGTTTTTTGGAGACAGGTGCCAGGACCAAGTATGGTGCTACCACACTTAGGATCCTGTTTTCTTACTATTTTAGTATTTCATGAAACTTTAATCTATGAGACAGGGTCTTCTGTTGGAGTCTGGAGCTCTCTGGCTCAAGCTGGCCTCAAACCCACAACAATCCTCCTGCCTCAGCTTTCTAAGTGCCTGTATTACAGGTGCCCAGCCTTAACAATTTTTAAGTTTTATTTTTACATTTATTTAAAGTATGTTTGGGGAGTGTATGTGTGTAGAGATCAGAGGATAACTTGTAGTAATGGATTTCTTTTTTTTTTTTTTTTTTTTTTTTCTCCTTCTATTATATGGGCCCTAGGGCTTCAAAGTAGGTGGCTTTACTTATAGATCCTCCAGCCTTGAAATTCCCACTCCCACCAATCTTTGGACTTATTTTGACTAGCCTCTTGGGATTTATTTATTTATTTATATTTCATGCATATGGGTTTCAGGTCCCCTGGAACTGGAGTTACAATTGTGAGCTGCCATGTGGGTGCTGATGATTGATCCTAGGTCCTCTGGAAGAGCAGCCAGTGATCTTAATTGTTGAGCAGTCTCTCCAACAACTTGACTAGCCCCTTAAAGAGTTCCCTTATATTTTCTCAAAATGGTTTAAAGTTAACAGCATCATATTTAGACCCATTGTCCATGTTATGGTCCGCCTCTTCATAAATTTTAGGAAAAATTTATCATGATGGTGCACACCTGTAATGCTACCACTAGGAAGGCCAAGACAAGAGGAAATGAGTTCTAGGCTAGCCTGAGCCACATAGCTAAACCCTATCCTCCCCACAAAAAGACGATTTCTGATTTATATCTGCAACTCTGTTTGAGGTTTTACCTAAAAATGTCATTAAATATATAGATGAACTTGGAGAAAATTGACATCTAGAATGTGAAGTCGCCCATTTCAATCTCAGTTGATGGTGCCTGCTAATCTCAGCACTCACAAGGTGGAAGCAGGGGGATCAGAAGTTCATGGATGCCAGGCAGTGGTGGCACATGCCTTTAATCCCAGCACTTGGGAAGCAGAGGCTGGTGGATCGATCTTATGTGAGTTCCAGAACAGCCTGGTCTACAGAGCGAGCGCCAGGACAGGCTCCAAAGCAATACAGAGAAACTCCAAACAAACAAAAAAAAGTTCACGGTCATCTTTGGATATATAGCATGGTACAAAGTTCTCTCCAATCTTCAATCAGATTCTGCCTAGGTAGGTGGTCTGGGGGGTGTAGTACAAGGTCTCAAATACTCATTTCTGTAGGGAACTGTCCAAAGGCTTTACCAATCTGGGCAGAGAGCCAGGTCCCCATTATGAAGGGGCTAGGAACCCAAGTATTGCAGTCCCTGTCCCTTCCGCCAGGGGGCAGCGCGTCATGACTCGCTGATCGCGGGTAGCCGCTGGAGTGCTGCGTTGAGGTGTGGCGGGAAGCTGCAAACGCTTGGCACCTAGCGTGGGTCCCTCGCAGAGGGAGGAGCCCAAGGTGGACATCCGGCCTTGAATCGATCCCTTCGATCTCTGGTCCTGGACCTCGCGAGGGAGGCCAGCTGTCCATTCTGCGGCTCAGAAGTGCGTCGATAGATGCGAACTCCAGACTTGTCTCCCGGCCCCGCACGGTCCCAGCTCCTACACCGACCCGAACCCCCTTTCCCAATCCCGCCAGGATCCCCGAGTCCCGCCCAGCTGAGAGGGAGGACAAGCGGGGACATCCGCACCACGCCCCTCCTGGCCCCGCCCTTATCGATTAGTCCCACCTCTGACAGCCAGCCCCGCCCTCGATGCCCTCAGGAATGGACCGCCTCGAGTCAGGAAGTCTCGCGAGACTGAAGTCCCCTTGCGCACGCGCATGAGGAAAAGAGAACGGAGGCCGGGAAGGCTACGAGCCGATCGGTTCCGGCTTGGGAACGGGGATGCGCGTGCGCAGTGCGTAGCCCTTGCCGCGCGACTCTCCGGCGTTCCTCTTCGGGTCGCTTCTTCTTTCCTTTCGTGAGTGTCGTGGGCAGCGGCGTCCACTTGGGTCGGTCGGCGAGGCGCACGCGAGTGAAGGGCACTGCGGAACCGAGAAGGTAGGCGTGGAGACGCCGGGAATGGGGACCACGTGACGAATGAATTAAAACTGGGAGTGGAGAAAGCGGAAGTGGAGGGGATTGAGAGGCTGGGAAGGAAGAGGGCGTCGAGGACGCCCCCTTCTGGTTGCACCGTTAGCAAGCTGGGCTAGAAAGGATGGTCTTGTCATTCTCCTTCTCCATGCCAGGACGCAGAGCATGGCGGAAAACAGAGAGCCCCGAGGAGCCATCGAGGCTGAGCTGGACCCTGTGGAGTACACCCTTCGGAAACGACTTCCCCACCGCCTGCCCCGGAGGCCCAATGACATTTATGTCAACATGAAGACTGATTTTAAGGCCCAGCTAGCCCGCTGCCAGAAGCTGCTGGATGGAGGCAGTAGGGGGCAGAGCGCATGCACTGAGATTTACATTCATGGCTTGGGTCTAGCCATTAACCGCGCCATCAACATCGCCCTGCAGCTGCAGGCAGGCAGTTTTGGGTCCCTCCAGGTGGCTGCCAATACTTCCACTGTGGAGCTGGTGGATGAGCTGGAACCAGAGACTGACACTCGAGAGCCACTGACCAGGATCCGCAACAACTCGGCTATCCACATCCGGGTCTTCAGGGTCACGCCTGAGTAATTGAAGCTGATACTCATCCACCAGCTTCTTGGCGCACACACATCCAGGCTCACGTGGTTCATATGGCTCTTGTTCTGGCATGGACCTGTTCTCAGAGCCTTGTAAGAAAAAACATGTTACCTCAGCCTAGAGGACTGTGAATGGAGAGCCCAAGAAGTGAGCCTTCCTTGTCCCGTACAATAAAAGCATCAAGTTGTGTTGGTGCCGGGCTTCCCATAGCCTCTGCTTCCTTGTATAATTCTGTGTGTACTTGAGTAGGAACGGTAGGAAACTACAAGTACCTAGGTACAGGAATAGAACCCACACTGGGTTGCAGTGTTTGAATTTAATCAAATTTGTTGAGTGTATCACGGAAGCTCAGTTACAGCATGCTCTCCAAAACCAGAGTAGACTCATCTATTGAGCTAACTGCAGCTGGGATGGGCCCGGCTCCTCCCTCTTATGGTTCCCAGGCTTGGGAATAGGAAATAGGAAGTGTGTTGTGGGTATAACTGGACTGGGGAATTGTGACTGGTGTTACCTAGTTGCCTAGCACAGGATTGGGCACGAAGTTCATCCCCTAGTAACCACAAGAGTTATGATGGAGGATTGTCAAACAATCATGTATACTTGAGTTTGGATACCCAGGATCCATTTCACATAGGAAACTCAGCACTCAAATGGCTTCTTTAGGGAGTTGGGCATCAGACAGGAGAATCCTCTATGGCTAGTGGCTACCTACCCTGGCATAAACCAACAAGAAACCCTGTCTCAAAGTGGAAGGTAAAGACTGATGCATGAAGTCCTTTGCCATACACTACACTGTAACACATGTACCCATACTCATATATCATGGACATAAAAGAATAAAAAGATGAAGACTGTAGCTTTCTAAAATTAGCTTCCTTAAATTGTCAGTTTTGTTTGCTGTCAGTTTGTCTGAGTCAAACCTAAGCCTTTGTGTGCCGAGTAAGTGTAGCGATACTGAGCCATACTCTAGCTCTTCAATGGTGGATTCTAGGTAACCCCTCTATTGCTAAGCTAGGCCCCCAGCTCTTGAACAGACACTTTTGACTGTTACACTTAATTCCTGTTCCTGCAAAGCCCACATATTTCTGGACATCTTTAGGCTAGAGTCAAATTAGTCAGGTTCAGCTATTTCACAGGCAAAGGAAATCTAATTTATTATTGGTTATGATGGTTAACCCTCATTGCCAGTCTGCAGAGGATACACGCCTCTGGGCATGTCTGTGAGGACATTTCCTTAGAGCGTTAGCTGAGGTGGGAACATATGGTCTGAATGTGGATGGCATCATTCCAGGGGCAAGGGCCCAAACTAAAACAAAGGAAAAATCGGAAGGCCATGACAAGTTGGCTCAGGGAGTTAAAGGCAACCCTGACAACCTGAGTTCAATGCCCAGAGCCCACATGATGGGAGAGAACCAACTCCCGAAAGTTACTCCTGAGACCTGAGAGGTCTTTGTTGGCTTTAGGACCTACACAGTGGATCACAGCTTTGTTTCAGAAAAGCCAACTAGCCCAAGGGGGATCACACACACATATAATCTCAACACTTGTGAGGCCGAAGCAGGGTTGTGAGTTTGAGACCAACCTCGGCCACATAACACATTCAAGTCAGCCTGAGCAACAAAGCAAGACACTGTCTCAAAAGCAAAAAGCAAAAAAAAAAAAAAAAAAAAAAAAAAAAAACTCAGAAAAGGAAATCAGCAGAGTGAAGATGGCTTAGAGAATTAGAGGAAAATCTTTCCAGCCATACATCTGGCTGGAGATTAATGCCTAGAATCACTAAGGTCTCCCTAAGTCACCCAAAGACAAATCATGTTATCAATTAATGAGCTAACATATTGAATACAAAGTCTTGAAGGAAGGATTGGAGAGATGGGCTCAGTGGTTAAAAGCATCATTTGCCAGAGGACTCCTGTTCAACCCCCAGAACCCACATGGTTACTCCAGATAGATCCAGGAGATTTAACACCATCTTCTGGCCGCCCTGGGCACCAGGCATATTTGTGATGCACAGACATACTTGCAGGCAAATCACACAAAAAATATAAATAATTTTTAGCCCGGCAGTGGTGGTGTATGCCTCTAATGCCAGCACTGGAGAGGTAGAGGCAGGTGGATCTCTGAGTTCGAGTCCAGCCTAGTGTACAGAATGAGTTCCAGAACAGCCAAAGTTACACAGAGAAACCTTGTTTAAAAAAAACAACTTGAAAAATATATGTATATCATATAATTTTTCTTAAAAAGAAAGCACTCAAAGGAATAAATAGTTTGGCCAATGAATGTTTGAAAAATACATTCAACACCCTTAGCTATCAGAAAATGCTAATTACAAATGACTTGAGAGTCCATCTCACCCTAGTCAGGATGGCTGTCAAGAAAATAAATTTAAACACTGCCAAGGATGTGGGGGAAAACAGGGATCTTTATACACTGTTGGTGGGAAGGTAAATTAGTCCAGCCACTAGTGGAGTCAGTATGGAAGTTTCTCAAAAGACTAAAAGTAGAACTACAACTAGTGTATGACCCAGCCATACCACTCCTTGACACATACCCAAAGGGCTCTAAGTCAGCACACAGCAGCGATTCCTGCCCATCCATGTCTCTTGCTATACTGTGCACAATGCACAGCACCAGTCTAAGTGTCCAGCCACAGGGCAGGTGAGAAGGAAGAGGTTCTTGCCTCCCACATGGCAGAAAGTCAGAACTGACTTCTAAAAGTTTCCCTCTGTGAGAGGAGGGTGAGAGCCCACACATGAACACACACACACTAAAGTTTAAACATGTAATAACAAATCTTACTAGGAGGGGAAATATGACTCTTATGGCATAATGGGATTTTATTGAACTGTAAATAAAAATTAAATTATGACATTTGCAGGGATATGGAGGAAGCAAGAGATGATTAAGTGGAAAGAGTCAGATTCAGAAAATAAAATAGCATGCATTTTCCCTTACATACAGAATGCAGATTTTTTGTTATTGATGTGTGTGTTGTATGTATTTATGTGTGTGAAGTGAATATATTATATATATACACATGCATAGATATGTATACATAGTATACATATATGTACACACACATACATACATGCATACATACACATATACATATATATATGTACAAATATATATATATATATATATATATATATATATATATATATATATCAAGTGAAGCTTTTTAGTGAGAAGAAAGGGAGTCAGCAAGGACAGAGTGAGTGCCAGTGAGGGCAATGGGGGAGGGCAAATAAGAAGAAAGCATACTGGGGCTGGAGAGATGGCTCACTGGTTAAGAGCACTGGCTGCTCTTCCAGAGGTCCTGAGTTCAATTCCCAGGAACCACATGATGGCTCATAACCATCTACCATGAGATCTGGTGCCTTCTTCTGGCCCAAAGGCATGCATATAGGCAGAACACTGTATACATAATAAATAAATATATACTTCATAAAAAAATATTGATACATATGTATGAAGACACCTCAGTGCAGGGCTGGGGTGTAGAACAGTGCTGGAGTTCTGGCTTACCACACACAAAACCCTAGGTTTATCCTCAGAATCTCATAAATGGAACATGGAATCACAAACCAGTAATCCCAACTCTTGGAACATGATCATCCTTGTGTTCCGTAGTGAGTTCCGTAGTGAGTTTAAGGTCAGGCTGGAATATGCATGTATGTATGTATGTATGTATGCATATGAAAATGTCACAGTAAGACCCATTTATTTGTATACTAACAAGAAAGTGAAGTGTTTTAAGAAGTAATACATCACTGAGTGGTGGTGGCACACACCTATAATCCCAGCACTCCTGAGGCAGAGGCAGGCAGATCTCAGAGTTCAGGGCCAGCCTGGTCTACAGATTGAGTTCATGGACAGCCAGGGCTACACAGAGAATCCCCGTCTCAGGGCTGGAGAGATGGCGACTCAGTGGTTAAGAGCATTGGCTACTGAAAGACTGGGTTCAATTCCCAGCACCCACAAGTGTCTGTGACTCCAGTTCCAGGTGACCCAACACCATTGCACAGACATACATGCAGGGAAAACACTAATGCATATAAAATAAAATCAATAAATTTAAAGGTGGGGGGGGGAAGGAGAGATGGCTCACTGGTTAAGAGCACTGGCTGCTTGCTCTTCCAGAGGTCCTGAGTTCAATTACCAGAAACCACCAGAAACCACGCGGCGGCTGACATCTGTAATGAGATCTGGTGCCCTCTTCTGGCGTGCAGGCATACATGCAGGCAGAACACTGTATACATAATAAATAAATAAACCTTTAAGAAAAGAAGGGGGAAAAAAAAAGAAAGAAAGGAAGGAAGAAAGAAAGAATCTGGGCGTTGGTGGCACACTCCGTTAGTCCCAGCATTCTGGAAGCAGAGGCAGGCGGATCTCTTGTGAGTTCGAGGCCAGCCTGGTCTACAGAGTGAGTGCCAGGACAGGCTCCAAAGCGATACAGAGAAACCTTGCCTTAAAAAAAACCAAGAAAAAAAAAAAAAGAAAGAAAGAAAGAAAGAAACCAATCAACCAAACCAGTGGAGCATGGTGCTAGGATCTCACGCCTGTCATTCCTGGCTCAATTCAAGAAGTGGAGAGGGGCTGGAGAGATGGCCCAGTGGTTAAATTTGAGTACTGTTTTTGGAGATGATTTAAATAAAGTTCCCAGCTCCCAAGTTGAGCAGCTCCCAACTGCAATTCCAGCTCCAGAGGATCTTATGCCCTCCTCAAACCTTCAAAGGAGCGTGCACCCACCTGCATAGAGATATACATGCAATTAAAAATAAAATGAATCCCCCAAAGTAACTAAATATTCCAGCTAAGGTTAGCCAGAGTCTTAATCTCTACACTTAGGAAGCGGAGGCACGTGGACCTCTGTGAGCTGGAAGCCAGCCTGGTTACACAGTGCTCCAGGCTAGCCACAACTACATAGGAAGACTCTGTCTACAAACATGCCCAACTGTTTTCTTACCAGTATCCCCCTAAGGAATGCAGAATCCTACTATTTACATAATATTCTGTATTTTAAGTAACTTAGAGATGAGAGAGAAGCCGCCAGTTCCAGGAACCCCCTGTATGGGCTCATTTGCTTATATGCATGTGGATTTATGGTGTGGGGTGGGTGCTGGCATGTGTGTGTGCAGTGTGTTTGCAATGTGAATGTATGCAGGTGTGTGTCAATGCGGAGGCCTGAGGTTGACACTGGCATCCTCTTTACTTGCTCTCCACTTTATTTATTAAGCCTTTGTCTCTTGATGGACCCAGATTCCAGCTAGTAAAGAGAGCCAGCTTGCTCCAGACATCCCTGTGCCTGCCTCCTGAGGACAGGGATTGCAAGTGGACAATTACTCATTTATGTGAGTTCTGAGGCTCTAAACTCTGGTCCCCGTGCTAACACAGGAAGTGATGTATCTACTGCATCATCTTCTCAAGTTTAAGATCTTGTTATGTAGTCTTGGCTAGCCTGGAACTCACTATGCAGCTCAGGCCAACCCCAGACTTGTTGGGGATCCTCACACCTCTGTGGGCAAACCTCACGCCTCTGCCTACCGAGTGCTAGGATTACAGGTTTCCTAGTCCAGGCTGGCTTCACATCAAGATTCTTCTGCCTTGGCATCTTGAGTGCTGGGACTGCAGCCGGCATAACGCCTCTGCTTCTGCAGTTTCATATGAGGGACTTGAGTCTCCTGCATGTGGTATGCTCAGCGGGGGTCCCCATATACATTCTCTTCCGATACCAAGGACTACAATATGTATACAGTTATAGATATGTAACTCCGTCTGCCTTGAAACTCATTATGCTGTCCAGGATATGCATTGTATCTTTCTCTATTCCCTAAGCGCCAAGAACTCAGCTTCTCCAATTATCATGGGGGTAACTTGATGGGTCTCTGAAAATTAGGTCCTGGTTGGCTAAAATCCTTTCCCGTGGCTTCTGCATATGACATGGCCCACCATGTAGCAGGGAAGGAGTACACATAACACATTTTGTAAATGGATGAGATGTGTGAGAGGTGAAAGCTGCCGTGATATGTAATTGAGGGAGTGGAAACATTAAGTTCTTTGTGGGGTCCAAGCTGCTTTAACTTTTGACTTGGGCACTGAAGGATGAATAGGAGTTTGGTGGGCAGAAGAAGGGAAAGAGAGGAAGAGGACCACTAGGGCAGAGGTATCAAGGGAGGGAATTTATGAACAGGGTACATTGTGGGCCAGGAGGGACACAGAATGGCTGTGACAACTAGGCAGGCAAGGCTGATGAAATAGTGTGGCACCTCTCTCCATCAGCCTCGTTTGTTGTTCATGGTGGTGTCTGTGCCTGTACCTATTATGTGCGTGAGGGTGCACATGAACATATGTTTCTGTGCATGTGAAGAGTGGGTGTTACTCAACAGGGCACCATCTCCATCCTCCTTTATTTTCATCCTTCTTTCCTTCCCTTCCTCTCTCATCCCTTCCTCTCTTTCTTTTGTTCCTCATTCATTTCTTTCTGAGACAAGGTCTCACTAGCCCTGCCTGTCTGGAACTCTCTTTATAGATCAGGTTGGCCTTGAACTCACAGAGCTACTTGTTTCTTTTTCCCAAGTGCTCGCTTGTAACAATGCTCCTGGCCACTTGGCTTTTTGGGACCGGATCTCTTCTCTTACCTGGAACTCACTTACCCATGTTGGCTGACCAGCAAGCCAGGGGTCCCCTGTTTCAGACTCCTGAGCACTGGGATTACACACACACACACACACACACACACACACACACACACACACACACACCTATGCCCAGCTTTTTTTTTAAATATGGGTACTGAAGGTAGAACTCAGTTTCCCATACTTGGGCAGCAAGCCCTTTACTGACTGAGCCATAGTCTCAGAGCTGTTCTGGAACTCTGTAGACCAGGCTGGCCTCAAACTCAGAGATCTGCCTGCCCCTCCTGAGTGCTGGGATTAAAGGCATGAGTCACCACCAGCTGGCTTCTTTAGTTCTTTTTAGACAGACTCTCAGTATGTGGTACATGCTGCTCTAAAATTCACACAGCTGTGCAGGCTGTTACTGAACACATGTCAATCCTCCTGCCTCAGCTTTCCAAATGCTGGGATTGCAAGCATGCATCATCACATTCAGCTTTATTATTCTTTTATCCTTTTTTAAGGATTTTATTTATTTATTTTTACGGAGGGTAGGGGTTTGAGACAGGGTTTCTCTGTGTAACTCAGGCTGTTCTGGAATTGGCTCTGTAGACCAGGCTGGCCTTGAACTCAGAAATCTGCCTGCCTCTGCCTCCGGAGTGCTGGGATTAAAGGTGTGCACTGTCACACTAGCTGATAGCATTTTATTTTTAATCATGTATATATATATCTGTGTGTGAGTATATATTCAGGTGGAGATATATATATATATATACATATATATATATATATATTCATATATATATATTCAGGTGCCCAGAGGCCAGAGGAATTCTATTCCCCAGGGAGCTGGAGTTACAGGTGGCTGTGTGCCACCAGATATGAATGACACCAAACAAACTCAGGTTTCTTTGCAAGGACAGAGAAACCTAACTGCTAGGCCATCTTGCCATCTCTTCTCTTGTTCTTTTGCGACAAGATTTCTCTATACGTTGTCCAGGCTGACTGGCCTCGATCCTCTTGCCTTCACTTTCGGGACAGGGTTTCTCTGGAACTAGCTCTGTAGACCAGGCTGGCCTCAAACTCACAGGTCCCCGCCTGCCTCTGCCTCCTGAGTGCAGGGATTAAAGGCGTGCGCCAACACCGCCTGGTTTGCGCCTTCACTTCTTAAGTGCTAATATTATAGGCATGTCCAGTCCACAGTGCTTGACTAGCTAGCCCACATCAACCTCGTCTTCGGGGCTTCCTTGCTTTGGAACCTCCTGGGAGCAGGTCGAGCCCGTAGGAAGCTGGGCTGCCGATGTGTCTCCCTGCACGTCTGTGCTCTTGACTCTGCTTTCCTGGCTAGAGCCCAGCCGAGCTGGTGGCAGGCAGCCCTTTCGAATCCTTCATACGTTCATTTGGTTTGTCTTGGCAGCTCTCTCTCTCACAGCCTCTGTTTGTTGTTTCTACTCCACGTTTCTCCACTGCTTGCAGTTGGGGCTTCCTGGGTCACTGTCCGGAGACAGCCTTCGATGATGCTACCGAAGGAAGACCGGCCTCTGGGAGACCTACTGTTTGAAAACTTGGCTGGAGGTGGGGGTGGCGTGGGGGACCATAGCAGGTAGAGCCAGGGTGGTCTGTGTGGTATAAGGCAAGAAAGCCTGGGGACTGGTGTCCTTTGCCTTCAGAGCACCCAGCTCCATTTCCGTTTCCTACTGAGCCGCTCCCATCAGGGTAGGCCAGGAATGTGTCCCAACACAACACCCTTCCTCCTCCTTTTATCAGTCACCGAGCCCACAGTGAACACAGAACGACTTCCTGCAGAGGCAACATATCCCTAAACTAGTCACAGTGGCTCATGCTGACAATCCCAGCTACTCAGGAGGCTGAGGCAGGAAGACTGTTACAAGTTCAAGGCTAGCCTGGGCTACATAATGAATTATAAGACAGCTTAAGCAATTTAGAGACCCTGTCTTAAAATTTTGAAAAGAAATTGTGTGGCAGACATAAACTTGTATCTTTCAACTAATTTATTTCTAAAATGCATTGTGTGTGAGTCTGTTCTCTTTCTCTATCATGTGGGTCCTGGGATTTGGAGATCAAACTCAAGTTGCTAGGCTTGGCTGCAAGCCTGTCTATCCACTGATCCATCTGGCCAGCCACTAGACACCCGTTTATCATCTACAGCATTTATTGAACATCTGTTGGTTGTAGGTAAGTGTATTAGGTACCAGGTCTGCCAGAAAGAGTGATAAACTTGATTGTAAGACATCTAATAGGAAGGAAAATAAATTTAATTTCTTTCTTCCCCTACCCCAAAGACAGGGCCTCATGTAGCCCAGGCTAGCCTAGAAGTTGTTATGTAGCTGAGGATGACCCTGAACTCTTGATCCTCCTGCCTCCACATCCTAAGTGCTAGGATTGCAGGTGTGTACCAGTATGCCTGGCTTTTTTTTTTTCTTTGCGTGCGTGTGGGGGGGGGGCCGGGGGTATGTGCATATATGCATGGAGGACAGAGGTCAACCTCAGGCGTCATTTCTCAAGAACTGTCCCCCATGTGTTTTGAGAGTCTGTCGCTAGGATCTGGGACATGAGTTAGGCTAGCTGGCTAGTGAGCTCCAGCAATCTGCTTCTTTCTAGCTTCCTAACCCTGAAGGTGCAAAAGGACAAGCTGTTGTAGCTAGCCTTTTATACACGGGGCTCAAACTCAGGGCCTCACACTTGTGCAGCCAGCACTTTACCAAGGGAGCTATCTCCCTGGCCCCCGGCTTTTCTTTTTGAGATGAGGCGTAGTTGGGGCTGGCCTGGAACTCTTGATTCTCTTGCTTCAGCCTCCTGAGTAGGTGGAATTACAGATGTGTGACACAGCTCCAGAGCCGCCAACGGACAGAAATCCCTTTTCCAGCATTCTTATTTCCTCTCAGATCCCCAAAGGCTGAGAGTCCTCCCCCCACAACACCCTCCCAGCCAACTCACTTTCCAGCACAGAAGGTCTCCTAGGCCGTTGGCTGGACTCCCAAGCCCAGAAGCTACAGCCTGGAAGCTGGTCAGGGGAGGCTAACTGCCCCCTGCCCAGCTGGACTCCAGGCAGCTGGGGGCTCCGTGCTGCCTAGGGTTTGCAACAGCTCAGGGGGGTTGTAAATTTGCTTATTTTCTGGATCCACATAGTAGAGTTTTCAGCCCCACTATGGGGCTCATCACTGCTGTTTCTGTAGAGCCCAGTTCTGAATGTAATAATGACTCTCACGACTAAGATCCCACAGAACAAGGGTGGCTAGGTGTAGTCTGTTCTCTCTCTGGTCTCTCACCATCTGTGCCCAAGGAGTGTGGCATGGAGAAAACACAGAAAACAAGCCACAGCTAGTGCTGAGTGCCGACTTCTCAGGGTGCCAACCCACATACAGCAAGACAGCCCCTCTGCCCTCAGCACTGCCGTTTTATGACTAGATAACTCTTGGAGTCGTGCAGGACTCAACTTTGATGCATACAGTGGCCCCGATCTAGTAAAAACTAACGCATGCACATAAGTGATGACAACTTCCTGTTTGGGTGTGGGGGAATACTGTGGGGAGGAGAGACCCCCCGGGGTCTGAAGAAAAGAGGAAACAGAGTGGGAAAGGCAAGCCAGGTAGAAGCAGCAGGGAAAAAACAAGGTCCCACAAATGATCTAACCAAGCTCCTCTGATGGACGGTCACAGCATGGGGCTGGTGAGATGGCTCAGCTGGTAAAGGCGTTCGCTGCCAAGTTCAATGCCCGGGTCCTACAAGGTAGAAGGAGAGATCCAATACTTTTAAGTTGTCCTCTGACCTCTACATCTATGCTGTGGCACACATGAGCATGCCCCTGTACACACACACACACACACACACACACACTAAATGTATTAAGAAGGAGGGTGTGACTGGCTATGGGGGAATCTTACTTTGAGGCGTGGGAAACCTCTATGGATTCTTGCTCAAGGCAGATGGGGATGGGGCTCAGTCGCTAGTGTTTGCCTAGCATACCCAAAGCCTTGGGTTCGACCTTCAGCTTTGCATAAACCGGGTGAAATGGTGCATGGTTGTAATGCTAGCTAGAACTTAGGAAGTGGAGGCAGGAGGAACTCGAGTTTAAGGTCAACCTTGACTACATAAGGGGTTAAAGGCAAGCCGGGACATGAAACCTTGTCTCAAACAACAACAAAAGGTAAAAAGATCCTCGCTCAGGGTCATGATGTGAGTGAGACTATTCAACGGGAAAATTAATGGAGTAGCAGGGTCAGGAAGGAAGAAGAAGGGGTTTGTCACTATTTTCTATAGTGACAAACTATGCCAGCAGAGTAGAAGCAAGTTGGGGGTACGCTGGAAGACAGGACGATGGACCTTGGTACGGGGAGCTATGTAGAATTTTGTTTTGCTTTCTTTTATCTTGTTCTCTTTTTGAGAGAGGGTCTCATGCAGCTCAGGCTAGTCCCCAATCTCTTGCGTATCAGAAGATGGCCTTCAACTCTCGATCCTTCTTGCCTCTACCGTCCCAGCGCTGGGGTGACAGGTGTGCACCGCCAGACCCCAGCTGCTTTGTTTTTTGCTTTGAGACAGATCTTTCTGTGAAACCCAGGCTGCCTGGAACTCACTGCGAACCTCCTGCCTCTTCCTCTCAAGTGCTACGATTGTAGGTGTGTACCAGCACACTGGACTAGCAGCCTCCTGTTTTCCTTCTTGTCCCTCAGAGTCACCTGTCTCCAGAAGCACAGACTGTGTTTGGCAGTATACCAAGGCATTTGAACCGGTTGGGTCCCCAGAGCCCCTCAACCAACACTCAGGGGTACTGTATGGCATTAGGGTCAGGTGTGTCAGAGACTGACTCCTCTCTCTCACTTTCCCCACAATACAATGGTAGCGCACGCGCACTCTCTCTCTCTCTCTCCAAAACCCCAGGGGACAGGCCACACAATGCTGCTGGCTCCAACATACAGAAGCTGGTGGCCTGGTCCCCTCTTCTAGGGTTCTCTGTAGAGTTACTGAGAGAGAAGGAACAGGTCCTACAGCCCCAAAGCTCCTCCTTCTGAGACTCAGGCCATGTCAGGCCATGATGTCCCCCCGCCCCCATCTGCCCCTGGCCCTCTCTCTTCCAGTAGATAGGTCAGAGCAGTGACGCAGGAGTCAGGGGCCCTGGAAAGAGCAGCCTGTTGGGAGGGGTGTGGTGGTCGGGACAGAGCTCACATGCGGACGTGTGTGAACGTGTGTTCGAGTGTATGTCTCACAGCTGGGCCACAGTTGGGGAGCAGAGCTGGGTTCCGAGTGCTGAGCCTGGATGGCAGGTTCATGAAAAACCTCTGAGAAGGCCCAAAGTGACTGGGAGACAGTCCAGAGTCAGCAGGATCAGGTTCATGTGACTTCCAGTCAGCTTACCAGAGATGTCTCCTGCCCTAACCCGACACCTTGTCTTGATCATGCTCTCCCCAGCCAAACCCCATAGCTGCCTTCTTCCCCCAGCATGCCATGTGGATAGCCTGGCAGCCCTGACTGCTTAATGACAACTGCAACTTCCTGGTGCACCTTCTGAGTCTTTCCTCCTTAGGGGTGTGTGTGTGTGTGTGTGTGTGTGTGTGTGTGTGTGTGTGTGTGTGTGTTGGTGCAAACGTGGAGGCCAGAGGCTGACTTCAGGATGTCTTGCTCAGTTGCTTCTACTGTAATAAACTAATTGTGTGCGCATCTATGTGTATGATCTCCACATGTAGGAGGTCAGGGGACAGCTCATAGCAGTTGTCTCTCTACGTGTACAATGTGGATCTCAGGTATCAAACTCAGGTCATCAGATTTGGTGGCTAGTACCTTTACCCACTGAATCATCATGTCCCTGGCCCTCGCCTTAGTTTTTGAGACAGTGTCTTAGTGGACTTGGGGCTTAATGACTTAGTTAGACTAGCTGTCCAGTGAACTCCAGGGATCCCCAGTCCCCACCTCCCCAGCACTAGGATGACAATCACATGCCTCCATGCCCAGCTTTTAATGTGGGTGCTGGGGAATCTAAATCAGGGTCCTCATGTATACGAAGCAAACAATAAGTCATTTCCTCAGCTCCCCCATTCTTATTTATATTTGTATGTTATGTAACACATCACATACTAAAGATTATTTGTTTCGATCTTGTATGTATGGGTACTTCACCTGTGTGTCTGTGCACCATGTGGGTACTGTACCTGTAGAGGCCAGAAGGAGGCATCAGGTTCTTTGACTCTGGAGTTACACAGTTGTTAGTTGCTGTGGGGTTGCTAGCAACTGAACCTGGCTCCTCTGCAATGGCAGCAAGTGCTCTTAACTGCCAGTCATCTTTCCAGCCTCCTCTACTTAGTTCTTAATGCCGTCTAAGGTCTCAGTCCATTGTCTGTCCCTCCCCACTAGAATGTTACCAGACTGTGAAGTTCATGACTCGGTCCTCAGGTCCCTTCCTAGTCAGCTGTATATATTTCGCAAACATTTCTTTTATCTTTACATTTTAAGATTAGATTTATATGTTTTGTTTCATGTGAGGGTGTTTTGCCTGTGCGCGCGCACGTGCGCGCGCCCCATATGTGTGCCTGGTGTCCACAAAGGTCAGAAGGGGGCATCAGATTCCTTGGAACTGGGGTTATGGATGGTTGTGAACCACCATATGAATGCTGGGAATAGAATCTGGGTCCTCTGCAAGAGTAACATATGCTCCTAATCACTGAGCCATCTCTTTAGCTTCTCTTTCATCTTTGAAAAAAATATTTAATTTTTATTATGCATATAGTGCTCAGCCTGCATGTATGCCCACACCAGAAGAGGGCACCAGATCTCATTACAGATGGTTGTGAGCCACCATGTGGTTGCTGGGAATTGAACTCAGGACCACTGGAAGAGTAGTCAATGCTCTTAACCTCTGAGCCATCTCTCCAGTGCCCCCCATCCCACCCCTTTATCTTTTGAGATAGAGTCTCAATATGTAGCCCAGGCTGGCCTCAGCCTCTTAAGTGCTGGGATGACAGGAGGACACCACCGTACCAGCATGTGGAAATTTCCTGAGAGAATATCCTACTCTTAAAAAAAAATCCAAGTTATTCAGAATAGCTTTCAAGATGGTTATACAACCTGAGTCCTCCCTAGGAGCGTTCTGGCCTGATCTCCTCACCCTGCCCTCCCTCCCAATACTCCAGTCTCCTTCCACACCCCGCAGGTCACTTTCCATCCAAGCTGCTCAGTCCTCAAGTCTCAGCTCATAGTGATCTCTGCCATCCAATTTGCCTGAACTTCTCCAGTTGGACATGAGCTTGCCCATCCTCTCCTGAGCTCTTAATGCCTCAGATCTGCACACTCCAGTTCTGATACATTGCCTGTCAGTCACACACAGAACAGAACTTGCTTTGCTATTTACAGCAAAGGCAGGACTTTGGTGTAATGAATTTTATTTTTCCTTGCAAAGTGAATAAGGGTCTTGCACAAAGCAGATGTTAATCCTGGGGACCTGATTTATCTGCAGAGCAATTACCGAAAAGGTTCCAGTGAGGGATGGAAGCGTGGCTCAGTGGTAGAGCACCTGCTTAGGCTTCCCCAGTGAGGGGCTGGGGGTGTGGCTCAGCAGTAGAGCTCTTGCCAAGACCCCCCCCCCCAGTGAGGGGCTATAGGGGTTAGCTCAGCAGTGGAGTGCCTGCCAAGACTCCCCCAGTGAGGGACTGGGGGTGTGGCTCAGGAGTAGAGTGCTTGCCTAGAATCCCTCAATAAGGGTGTGGGAGCTCAGTTACAGAGCATTTGCCTAACGTACAGAAAGCCCAGGGTTCGGGCCTCAGCACTGCAAAAACAAAAGCAAGAACCCAATATCAACGTGCCCACGTGTCCTCAGTAATGTGCCAAAGGCTTTCTGTCCTGAAAGTTACCTTTCTGGGCTTTTAGGGTCCTAGAAAACGAGGAATGAGAGGGGAGGAACCCCACAGTCCTTACTCCCTCGTATCTGATTCCTCAGCAGGGACAACTCTGGCGTTTAGAGCAAGTCTGTAAGGAGGAAAAGCATTTGGGTTGCTTCCAGACTCCAGCTCTAGGTGTTTCTGATCTAAATCCCTGTCCCGAGATAAGGACGCCCCCAGAGGAAGTGATCTGGTGTCCAGCCATTCATAGATCAACTCCTCACTTTAATCTAGGCTTCCCGCACATCTCATACACGTGCACCCCACTGGGCTCCCCTCCTGGAAATCAGAATCTGTCCACCCCCCCAAGGAAGACCCCCCTGACAGCGTGCGTGCCTGGAACAGCCCGCTCCACCCCAGCGAGCCCCAGACCCAGGCGTCCTGCCCCTTGCTCTGACCCCAGGTGGCCCCCACCCCTGGCGACCCCTCACGCACACACAGCCTCACCCCCACCCCCACCCGCGCACGCACACAGGCTGATAACATCCCCGACCCCCGACCGGAGCCACAGTGTCCCCGGACCAAGCCTGGCCGGTGGCTGCTTCTTGCTGTGTTCCCGGACAGATCCGTGGCCAGGGCCACCGCGTCCCCACTCTGCCCGCGCTCCCTGAACGGTGACCACCTTCTTTCAGGCGAGTGGGGTGACCTGGTCCTACAGATCTTCTAAGGATGAGGACTAGCAGCGAGGACACTGGCCCAGCCCCGGGTCACTAAGGGGCTCCCCGGCAGCCAGGCGCGGAGATGGGGGTGCCCGGTGAGTATTCACAGGCTAGGGACCTGTGACCTCCGGGGCTCCTGTTTGAGCAAAGATTTACATCTGAAGCTATTGGCCAGGAAGTGGCCGTGTACAAGGACCTGCGACTCGCCAAGGATCAAGGAAGAGAGAGGGGGGTGGGGCAGCCTCCACGTGCACTCAGGGGTTTGGGGAGCCCTCCCGTGAATGACAAAAAAAGGGGAGATCCACAACAGGGACAAAGTTTAGGATTTTAGGGAGTTGAGGCTCTGCTCCGTGGGTGAGAAGCTTCTAAAAGAATTACCTGCGTCTCAGGATCTGCCAGCCTCTGGCGCGCACTCACAGTGAAGTTTGGCCGAGAAGTGGATGCCGGTCGCTTGGGGGGTGGGGTGTGCTGCGCCGAGAGATAGAAAGAAGGCCACTCAGGCAGAGCCTAAGCAATTGCAAGGTCGGGGTCAGCAGAGACTGAAGGACAGAGGAGCCTCGCTCAGCAAACCAGCCTCTCTCTGTAGCCCCACTGCCCGCTCCCCTCCCCGCCTCACACCCAGCCTGCCTTTCTTCTAGAACGTCCCACCCTGCTGCTTTTGCTGTCTTTGCTCCTGCTTCCTCTGGGCCTTCCAGTCCTCTGTGCTCCCCCACGCCTCATCTGCGACAGCCGAGTTCTGGAGAGGTACATCTTGGAGGCCAAGGAGGCAGAGAACGTCACGGTAAGCTCCCCGGCCCCACAAAAGAAAGAAACTGATTGTTGGGGAGCTGGGAATTTGGGTCTAGCACTGCTTTTAGGGTCAAGATGAGGTGGTTAGCCCTAAACCTCTTCCACTGCCACCACCGTCCCCGCAATGACAAAGCTGGGAGGGTTGTGGCTCAGTTTGGTAGAGTGCTTGCTTAATTTAGTGTGCCAGAAGCCTTGGGTTTCATTCCCCACTACCGCATGAGCCGTTTGTGGTGGATCGGAAATTCAAGGTGATCCCCTGTTACATAAGCTGAGGCCAGCCTCAAACTTGGAACTCGGACACAGAACTCTGTCTAAAATAAGAAAGAATGGTAAAGCTGGTGGCACCCAACACATGCCCAGTAACATTCAAAGACAAAGAGTATCTGGTGGCTTTTTGTGAATGAAACCCTCAGAGGTCTTGACCCGGTGCTGTCTTTTAGATGGGCTGTGCAGAAGGTCCCAGACTGAGTGAGAATATTACAGTCCCAGATACCAAAGTCAACTTCTATGCCTGGAAAAGAATGGCGGTGAGCTCTGTTTTCCTTTTTCTCCTTCCTAGAGGTGGGTGGGTCTCAGTCTGACACCTTGAGTGTTGGAGAAAGAATGCTAAAGATAATGGCTGATGGGATATGCTAGCTCATTCATCCATCTGTCCGTCCATCCATCCTTCTGTATGCTTTTGTGTTCCATCCACCTAGCCGCTAGGGTGTCTGGTAGCCAGGGAGACATAGGGAATGACTCTGGCTCGCTCTTCCTAAATCTTTTGCCTCCTCTAGGTGGAAGAACAGTCTGTAGAAGTTTGGCAAGGCCTGTCCCTGCTCTCTGAAGCCATCCTGCAGGGCCAGGCCTTGCTAGCCAACTCCTCCCAACCACCAGAGATGCTTCAGCTGCATATAGACAAAGCCATCAGTGGCCTGCGTAGCCTCACTTCCCTGCTCCGGGTGCTGGGAGCCCAGGTGAGAAGGCTTGGGTGTGCACTCTGTTACTTGCCCTTTCTACAGGGTGGGCCAAGAATTGCTAAAGGACACTGAGGGCTGGGTCTGCAAGACTCAACAGGTAAAGGTGCCTGCCACCAAGCCTGATGCCCTGGATTTATTGTCCCTAGAAGCCACAAAGTGTCCCTCAAGCTGGTCTCTCACCACCACCCACCTGCTGTGGTGCATATGCATATATAAATGAATTGATGTAATAACAAATTTAAAACAAAGGATACTGAGCGCTCACACTGGGAGGTGGGGCGCTGGCCTGCTCTCTGCACAAATGTTGAGTTCAGTCTCCAGCATGTCTGTTCACAAAACAAACCAAAACAAAAAGGAGGTAGGGTGGGAGATCCTGGGACTCACTGGCCAGCCAGCCCTCCTCAGTTGGTGAGCTCCAGGTTCAGTGAGAGATGCTGTCTCAAAAACTAAGGCGGAAGGGCTGGAGAGATGGCTGGGGGATGAAGAGAGCTTGCTGCCCTTGCAGAGTTCAGTTCCCAGCACCCACATCAGGTGCCTTCAAGTCCAGCTCTAGGGGATCTGAGGCTGGATGCTGAGCTCTCCGCATCTGCACACATTCACATCCGGGCAGTGGAGAGTGACTGAAGAACACACACCTCTGGCCTCTATACCCACACATGTGCACACGCACCCCCCCACACACACAAACAACACCGAGGACTCTCTTCATCCCCCCCAACCTGTCCCTTGTCACATTTCATCTGGAGTCCACAGCACTGCAGTGACATCACATTTTCTCTTGACAGAAGGAATTGATATTATCTCCAGATGCTACTCCACCGTCTCCACTCCGAACACTCACGGTGGATACTTTCTGCAAACTCTTCCGGGTCTACTCCAACTTCCTCCGGGGAAAACTGAAGTTGTACACAGGGGAGGCCTGCAGGAGAGGGGACAGGTGAGCTGCCGCCGCCACTGTGACATATCCACCAACTTTGCTCACCATCGCTGCCTGTGTCACGCCAATCCTCCATCACTCCCAACCCTCACCAGAGGGGTTGTGACCTCCTCACCAGCTTGTCCTGTGGACACTCCAGCACCAGCAGTGATCTCTTGGGGGAGCCAGAAGAACTTTCCAGAGCTCCATTCTGAAATCTCAAGATGGTACTGGGCCAGCCTGAGGCCCCAGGGCAGGAGAGACTCGGAGAACCATCTTGGATTTGTTTTGTTTTTGTTGAGTCAGGAAGGTCTCACATAGCCCAGGCTGGCCTGGAACTCACTATGTGGCTAAGGATGACTTTGGACTCCTTATCTTCCTGCTTTCACTTCCTGAGTGCTGAGATTGCAAGCATGCACCACCCCCACCCCATTTATGGGGTACTGGACATGGAAGCTGTGGCACTGGGCGTGCTAGACAAGCACTCTTACTCTACCAACTGAACTATATCCTCAGCACCCAGAGACCAGCTTAGAACTCAGGGACAGACATCGAAAGGCAATGCCCTGCCGGAACTGATACTCTACAGGGCAAGCTTTGTGGTTCAATCTTTGTGGCAACTGTGAAGACTACAGGGACTGGAGAATTTAGGGGGCAAGGCATGAATTTTCCAGATCTCATGGGTTCTCTCTCCCCTGACACCATGTCTCACGGGACAGTAGAGGGGTGGAACCATGGAGATAGAATGGTAACTGACTCCTGCTTTCGTGGGAGGGAAGGGGTTTGAAGTTTTGTGTCTTTTTAAAATACCACTGGCAACAGCTGAAATCACCAACCTATCTCCTGGCTTGTTTATCTTCATGCATGCCCCCCACCAGCTTTCCTGGCTCTACCTCCCCCCAACCTGGAAGCAAAGCATTAGATCTGGGAAAGCAGAGGTGGAGGGGGTTGGGCCCTACGTGCTGCCTTGCATGGCCTATCTGACCTCTTGACCCCACTGGGCTTGAGGCCACAATGCCTGCCCACGCTGGTCAATAAGCAGGCTCCATTCAAGGCTGTCTCTTAGTGGGCAGCTGCCAACCCACTAGGACAAGTGCTGAGTGGGCTGAGGAAAAGGAGCCAGTACACAGGGACTCCCCTTTAGGGGTTGGTGGCAAGGGCCAACCCTGGTTAATGGGTCAAAATGTCCCTCCCACTGGTCACTTACCTTAGGAGATAAACCCATTGTGAATCCAACCACCTTTGTCTTTCATCTTCTGAAGGCTGTCACTCTGAGGGTTTCCCTGCAACTTGCAGGAGAGTCAATAGATGCAGGAGTGATAGGTACCACAGCCAGGGGACAAGGGTGACTCCAGATTGTTCCTTGGACTCCTTCCCCAAAGTAGTGCTTCAGGTGAAAGCATGCTTAGGAGAGACCCACACAAGGAGTCAAAGATGACGCACGCACACTGTACCAGGCCCCCAGGCCCAGCTATTATCCTATGTGGTTGTCATCCATTCTGTTTTCAAAACAAGACCTTCAGAATCCAGCCTGAAAGCTCAGCTCACTATTCAAAACAGAATATTTTTGCAGGGAAAATTGCACGCACATGGAAGGAGTTGGGGGCTGTGTGTGTGTGTGTGTGTGTGTGTGTGTGTGTGTGTGTGTGTGTGTGTGTGTGTGTTCTCTCCTGTGCTCATGTGTCTGTAATTAAGGTGGGAGGAGTCTGCAAAAGGGAAGACTCCAAAGAATTTTGGGGGAGGCGAACTTAGCTCTTGGACTGCAGTGCCCTCTTCAGGCGCAGTTGGGAACTGTCACTGTTAGGGAGCCTTCCAAGCAATTTCCTTTCTCCAGGCTCCTTTCAGTACAATGTTTTATTGCAGTTTCCACACCACACATCCGATTGTTGCCTCCATCGCTATGAACAGGCAAGGGTGAAACCTCTTTTGTGGACTGTTGGAGTTGGAATTAACACACTTGGGGGTGGGGTTGGTGTTTGTGTTTGTTTGGTTTTTGAGACCAATCAGGGGCTAAATTGCCAGGCAGTCCTGGAACTTAGAATTTCCCACCTCAGTTTCCCAAGTGCTGGGATTGCAGGCCTGGATCACTACATCTGATTTAGTTTTGTTATTTTTTTCTGTTATTTTGTTGTGTGTGTGTGTGTGTGTGTGTGTGTGTAGGCCAGAAGAGGGGGTCAGAGAGAGCTACCCAATGTAGGACCTGGGAACCGAACTCTGGTCCTCTATAAGAGCAGCAAGCACAAAATTTTAACCACCATGTTGACTTTCCAGCCACATTAGTCTTGCTTTGTTTGTTTGTTTGCTTCCGGGACAGGGTCTCACTATGTAGCTCTGGCTGTCCTGTAATTCCAGCACTCTGTAGACTGGGTTGGCCTTGAACTCATAGGAATCCACCTGCTTCTGCCTGGTGACTGCTGAGATTAAAGGCTTGTGCCCACATGCCCTGCTTTAGTCTTACATTTTAAATTTCTTTAAGACTTTTTATTTATTCTTTGTGTCTTTAGAGAAGAAAGGGGAAATCTTGTCATTGAAGCTACAGCATAACATAGCGAGTCACACAGAAAACACGTTTATCCGTATGTTTTTACAGGATGGCATTAATCGCAAAGAATCATTGGTCTCGTTTGGGGCCCCTGGTCTCTGCTGCACCATCCACACTGGTCCTCACTGGGACCCCTCTGGACATCCTGTTTCTGCCCCTAGGTCCCCAGGACCGCCCCTCCCCCCACGCTCCAGCAGCTCACAGATGTTGAGTGTTGGGGTGGAAGAAAGTATAACGCTGGTTCTGGGCCCGCTGGTTCTGGGCCCGCTAACTCTCTCCTGTCATCACCACCAGGGTGAGCGCTCCAGCATTGCCCTGGAGCATCGCTTGTATTGATGAGCAAGGGGCTGGGCCAGTTCCCCTGATTTCACATCCTCAGGGTCAGTATACCTTCAGGGCCAGCTCTACTGTGTTGCCTAAGTGAGGTGTGAGGCAGATGATGCGGGGCAGGGACAGCTGTCCTCCTCTTGGACCTCAGGGCCAGCTCTTCCACCCGCCTCAGACTTTGATGGGGGGACGGTGAGTGGTGGGGATGGGGGTGGGGTGGGAGGAGGGCACCTTTCCCCTGCCCGTGCCACCACGTGACAGATGAGTAATGGGGCTAGCTCCCCACGTTCACGACGTTGGGGCTAGCTCCTCACCACCTCTGCCAACAGGGCCAGCTCTATTGTGCTTTCTTTAGTGCTGCCGCTGGTGGGGGGAGGGTCAGCTCCTTGGTGCAGGCAGTAAGGCTCAAGGAGTAAGGGGGGCACTTCTTCCCCACCAACACTCCACATGTCCCACATGAGTGGGCACAGCTCTCTCATGCTCACAACTTCAGCGCCGGCTCACCCACACCTGCACCAACAGGGTTGGCACTATTGTGCTGCCCAGCCGAGATTTGGGGCCTGCTCTCCCAAGTGCTGCAGCTGGTGGGGGGTGGGGGCCTTATGACCTCAGGTAGTCTTGCTTGTAAGATCAAGGAAAAGCGCTAATAAACAGTTGTCACCTGGCCGTGAGCTTGACCTTTATCAACCCAGAGTCCTGTCTACCTCTCTCATTGCTGTAACCAAACACCTGATAAGGAACAACTCAGAGGAGAAAGGGGTTATTTCCACTCACACTTACTTCCAGGGGACCGGATCTCTCACGGCTGGGAAGGCACAGCAGCAGGAAGACGGGGTGGCTGGTCACGTGGCATCCCCAGTCAGGCAGCGAGAGAGACGGATGCTGCTCCTGCTTAGCTTGTTCTCGCCTTTTAATGCAGCTCAGGACTCCAGCCCAGGGAATGATGGGAACACTCACTTCAATAACCCAGAACTAGGCAATCCCTCCCTTGCAGATGTGCCCACAGGATGGTCTCTCTGGTAGTTCTAGACCCTGTCAAGTTGACAATGACAAGGACATCACAGCATCTTAGCAGGGTTTGTTTTTAAGGCTCGGGTATGTAAATCGTTAAGTAGCTGGCTTTCCTTTCTCCCTGTGATTCAGGGATCTGACCCTATTTTCCAGCCTCTCTTCAGACATTTCACCACTCCACATTTTAAAGATGGGTGATGCAAGCCTGTAATTCCAGCACTCAGATGTCTGAGGCAGAGGACCAGGAATTCCAGTCCAGCCTGGGCCGTGTGGTGAGAGCCATCCTGTTTTTGTGTGTTTGTTAGCAGTAACTGAACATTGCTATGGTCAATCTTTTGTTGTTGTAGTTTTTGTTTGTTCAAGACAGGGTTTCTCTGTGTAGCCCTGGCTGTCCTGGAACTCGCTCTGTAGACCAGGCTGGCCTCAAACTCACAGAGATGCTCCTGCCTCTGCCTCCCTAGTGCTGGGATTAAAGGCGTGTGCCACCACCACCGGGACTAAGTGTGACCTTCTGATGGCAGCCCAGGGGAAGAGACATGGAAGAAGAAACTGCTTTTGGCTTGCCTGCGCTCACTTTCACTGGCAAGTCTGTGTCCATGTTGCTGTGGCCCTCCTTCACCAATATCAGAAGCAACTTCTTTAGATTCTAATGTGGACCAAAGACCAGGGCTTCAGCGCCAGGTTAGGTCCACTCAGACATCCATCCTTGTGAACTGAGTGACTTCTAGATCTCCCTAGTGTGAGACCAAAGGAGAATTAGGCAGAAAAGTCGTGTCGGCTGATTTGCTGAAAGCACAGCTGGCCCCACCTATTTGCTTAGCTTGACTTTGCTTGCTACCTGGAACAGAATGACTTGGAGAAACAGCTAATGCTGCCCTTCACAATCTGCTGAAGGCCACAAGTGCTTCTGTAAAATCTCACTTGCCTGCCCCGCCTCGTGGTTTTAGCGTATACCTTGAGACTATAACCTGGGCCCAGTATCAGTCTTTCAGGAGCTGCCCTGGCTTTGGTTCACGGGTGACATCTCTCCTCCATTTTCACTGGTGTCAGAGTGTTTATTCTAGCAAGATTACTGCAACAAGACAGTGTTGGGCTGCCTGGACCTCATCCTGTAAACTAATCCAGTAAATCCTCTTTACATATGTACATATATATGTATGTATGTATGTATGTATACACACACACACACAAAGGGGATTTATTTTACATATATATGTAATATATATATATGTATGCATAGGTGTGTATGTATATAAATGTGTGTTTGCATATGTGTGTATTTATGTATGTATATGTGTGTATCTGTGTGTATGTGTATATATGTGTGTATGTGTGTATATGTATATATTCTCATGTGTATATATGTGTATGCATATGTATGTATATATATATGGGTGCATGTATATGCATGTTATGTATGTATGTTTCTGCATATATGTATATATTATGTATGTATGTATGTTTATATGTATTCATGTGTATATGCATGTGTTTGTACGTGTATATATGTATGTGTGTATATATGTGTGCATGTATGTATATGTGTGTACGTGTATTAATTCTACCAGTTCTTTTCCTTTTGAAAATCTTGACTACAACAAACATGGGCTCTTGGTTTCTTCTGAGACAGCTTAAAGAAGTCTTGCTGGAACAGATAAGCTGGCAAAATACTTGCCTAGTAAGCATGAGGACTTGAGTTTGAACCTTCAGAGCCATGTAAAAAGATGAATATGGTGATGCACACCTGTAATCTCAGTGGTGGCAAGGTGGGAAGTAGAGACAGGTGGGTCCCTGCAGCTCACTGGCCAGCTGGCCCGGCCTACTTGGAGCGCTCCAGACCAATGAAAGGTGGAAGATTCCTGGGGAATGACACACACCTGAGGTTGTCCGGTGACCTACATGCAGACACACAGACACACAGACACACACAAAGGCTCTGTGTGTGTGTGTGTGTGTGTGTGTGTGTGTGTGTGGTGGGGGGGTGGCGAGGAGAGAGAGAGAAAGAAAGCAAAAAGCAAAAAACAAACAAAAAATCAAACCCAAACAATAATAAAAACATTTTCATTTTGAGACAAGGTCTCGCTCAGCTGCCTAAGCTGGTCTGAACCTGAGGTCACCCTGCCTCAGACAGGACTGTGCTATGGGTCTAACAAGGGTTTTTTGGTTTTGGTAGTTTGGTTTGGTTTGGTTTGGTTTTTGACTACAGGTGGATGCGGGCATGCATTTGTAATCTCAATACCCAGAGCTAAAGCAGGAAGATCTCCGAGTCTGCATGGGCTACATAGTGAGATCCTTAACTAAAAACCATTTTGATGTGGTGGCGCATGCCTGTGATCCCAGAACCCAGGAGGTTGATGGAGGAGGGTTACTTCAAATCTGAAGACATCAAGGGCCAAAGCTGCAAGTTTCTATCTTAAAAATCAAAACAGAAACAAGAGATGGAAAGACAGTTAAGCAGTAAAAGTGCCCGCTGGCAACCAGATGACCCGAGTTCAATACCCAGAACCAACATGGAGGACAGACAGAACCAACTCCTGCAAGCTGTCGTCTGAACTCCACAACCATGCCATGGTGTGTGTGTGTGTGTGTGTGTGTAATGCACTGACACACATAAATAAATTTAAAAAATCCTGTATGCACAATTAAAACTTTGTCATAATGTTTCACCAATATGCTTATTGTCATTGAGATTATAACTGTCTATCAACATCCTGTCCAATCATCTATACCAATCATTTCAATTTAAATTCTTTTTCCTTCCCTTTTTTTTTTTTTTTTTTTTTTTTTTTGACACAGGGTTTCTCTGTATAACAGTCCTGGATGTCCTGGAACTCGCTTTGTAGAGGATCTTGAATTCTCATAGTTTCACCTGTCACTGCCTCCTGAATGCTGGGACTAAAGGCATGTGTCTGGCTGTATGTAGGTTTTCATTTTAATTTTTAGCTAGGCTTGATTCTTCAAAATGGAAGCAGAGGTGCATATACACACACGTCATATATACATAGACATGTATATTTTGAATATATGCAGTCAGTATAATATAGATAGTATATATAGTCTATACAGTTTTAATTTGAAAATTTTAACAAGATAGATATTTTAAAACACAGGGGGCTGGAGAGATGGATTGGTAGTTAAAAGTACTTGCTACTCTTTCAGAGAACTGGAGTTTGTGTCCCAGGATATAGGTGAAGCAACTCACAGCCAGCTGTAACTCCAGCTGCTAGGAATCTAACGCCCTCTTCTGGCTCCCTGGACACCTGCACGCACATGCGTACTCTCCACATACACATAAAATAACAAAGTAAAATTCTGTGTGTGTGTGTGTGTGTGTGTGTGTGTGTGTGCACGTGCAGTGCCGGAACTGACCCTCTAGTCCTCACCCACATTAGCTTTATACTATTCTTTCTACTAAACTACACACCTGATCTTCTTTTTATTTTTCTTTTGTGACAAGGTCTCACTAAATTGCCTGGGATGCCTTTGAACTTGCAATCCTCTTGTCTCAGTCTGCTGAGTAGCTGGGACCACAGCACATGAGAGGCTGAGGCAGGAGAACTGCCACTAGTTTGAGGGCTAGACAGTGAGTTCCATCCTGGGCTACAGAATGACACTCTGAAAAAAAAAAAAAAAAAAAAAAAAAAAAAAGGTGGGATGCAGCTCATCGGTGGGCAGCTTGCCTAGTATACAGGATCCCTGGGGATGACTCCCAACACTGCATAAACTAGCATATGGCAGCACTATAGCCTCAACTTCATAATGCATTGGAGGCCGCCTGGGCTACAAGACTCTGTCTTAGAAAAATGAAATAGGGGTTGACAAGATGGCTCAACTCACTGCCAAGCCTATCAATTTGAATTTGATTCTCAGAATCCACACAGTGAAAGGACAGAACCGATACCTACAAGTCGTACGCACACATATACACACACCCTTTCAAATGTTTCCTGGCATCTTGCATTTCTTCCTTCGAGTTTCTGTCCCTTATTATTTCCAGCTGTTCACTTGGCCCTCAACAGCATCTGCCACTGTCCCCAGTTGTAGAATGTTAGGTTTGAATGATTTTTCCATCAGAATTCTGCAGCTAGTGTTCTGCTGCGTTTAGAATCTATGGTTGCTACCAAGGAGACGGAAGCCATGAGGATCCCTGGTCCTTAGTATGTGACCTGTTCCTTACTAACTAAAAGGATTCCCGATTTTCCTTTCAGCCCTGAGAGTCAGAAATTCCACAAAGTAGTTTCTGTGATTGTCTGAATCCACCGTTTTAGGTACCTTTTAATCTAGAGATTTGGGTGCTTCAGTTCTGGGACCGTTCTCTTGCTTTCTTAGATGGCCTACCAAGATTATAATCCCAGAATCTGGAGGCAGGAGGATCAGGAGTTCAAGGCTAGCATGGCCTACATCATGAATCTGAGGCCAGCCTGGGCTCTGTGAGACTCTCTCTCTCTCTCTCTCTCTCTCTCTCTCTCTCTCTCTCTCTCTTCCTTTCCTCTGTTGTTTATTTATTTATTTAACTATTTTTGTTTGATGCTGTATTTCCTGACTTCCTGACTGGTTTCTGTCTCCCTTTTTCTTGTTTTTTCTTTATTTCTGTCTAGAACTCTTTTATTGGGTTTCCAACTCCAACTCTGGTAACTTTACATCCCCAGGGACTTCTTGAATGCTGTGATTTTTTTTTAATGGCCTCCTCAGAAGGGTGACAAGAGAGGAGGGCCAGGTGTTTATAAAGTGGCCTGGGACCCTCACTGTAATCTTCCTCTCTACCTGAGGGCCACCTCCGAGGTCCCCTATGGCTCCTCCAGTTTGGACTCTAGTGCTGCTGGTGGGGGCTGCCTGGGGCCAGGACCAAGTGGCTGCCCTTGTGAGGTAAGCTGGATTGGGGACAGTAGTGACGAATGGGGCGGGGTTTTCCAGGTTGCATCCATGGGGGTGGGGTACCAGAGGGAGCAGGAAGTTTTAGTAACAAAAGGGCCTAGCTGAGTTTGGTAGTGCAAGTCTGCCATCTCAGCAGAGGCAGGAGGATCAGGAGTTCAAGGCCAGCCTCGACTACATGAAGCCCTGTCTCAAAATAACAAACTGAAAAAGGCAAGGGCTAAGGATGTAACTTAGTTGGTAGAGGGCTCACTTGACAAAGACAAATCCCTGGGCTCAGGCCACAGCACCACGTGAACTTGGTGTGGTGACTCGGGAGGTCACACTAGTACTTGGAAGGTGGAGACGGGAGGATCAAGGTCACACTTGATTATATATCAAGTTCTAGGCAAGCCTGGGCTACATGGGACCTTGCCTCAAAAATGAAAAGGCAGAAGATAGGGAGAAAGGTCAGTGGAATTGGGGAGAAGATGACCTGCCTGCTGACCAGGATGAGGAGAGCCTCACATCTCCACACCTGAAACTGAGGTGACATTCCAGGCTGAGAGGAAAAGACAAGGGTTTGTAAAGTGGGGATAAGGGCTGGGTGTGGCGGCACAAACCTGTAATCCTAGCACTAGGGATGAGGGAGGCAGGAGGATTGAAAGAAAAAGAAAACAAGCTAGGGGTGGTGTCGAACTCTTGTAATTCCAGCACAGGAGGTGGAGGCAGGACAATCATGAGCTTAAGATCATCCTCAGCTCCACAGGGAGTTTGAGGCTAGCCTGGGTTACCTGAGACACTGTGTTAAAGAAAGGAAGGAAGGAAGGAAGGAAAGAAGGAAGGAAGGAAGGAAAGAAGGAAGGCAAACAGGAAGGAAGATACAGCACCAAAATGTAATCATAGTTATATTTTGATATATGATATATATGATAGTCTTAATAATGACAAAGGTAACGTGTTTTGCTTTCTCCAAATCAATCCCAAGGAGACAGAACTCTCCGTACCGGAAAACGATGGTGCGCACTTCGAGGGAGAGTTGTGAGTTGGAACCAGGGCTGCTCAGGCCTCCTCTCCCTCCCCATGATCCATGTTCTAACCATGAACTCCAGTCTCTAGCACAGGGCTTGTCAGAGCACAGCATGGGATAAATGTGCTAAGGGGAGCTCCAGACAGCCAAGGGCAGAGGGAACAGTGGGAAACATTTATCTAACTCCACCTGAAAGATTCCTATTCAAATTAAATATGACAAGCACTAGATATTTTGGCACGGGCCTGTCATCCCAGCACTTGGGAGGCCAAAGCAGGAGGATCATAAGTTCAAATCCTGCCTGGGCTGTCCAGTAACAAGATCTCATCTAAAACAACACAATAATTAGCTAGGTATTACAGTACACCTGTAATCCCAGCTCTCAAGAGGTTGAGGCAGGAGGATCTGGATTCAAGGCCACCTTGGGCTACATGACAACAGGAGACCTATCTTAAGGGGGAGAAGGTGCCAGGAGGTAACTCAGTAGGTAAAGTGCTTGCTGCATAAGTATAATAACCCGAGTTCCATCCACATTATCTAGGTTAAAAAGCTGGGTTGGGAGAACACCTTGTAGTCCCAGCACTAGAGAGGAGGTAGAAACAAGAGGATCTCTAGGGCTCCCTGGCCTGTCAGCATAGCTGAATCAGTGAGCTCTGGGCCATGAGACCCTCTCTCAAAACATAAGATGGAGAGGGACCGAGGAGGGCACCTGATGTTAACCTCTGGTCTCTACATGCACGCACCATGTTCATATGTGTTTGCTTGCATGCATGCAGGCATGCGTGTATGCACATGCACATGCACACGCACACACATGCACACCCCCAAAATAATAGTAATAACAGGCACAATAAAACACACGCCAAGACAAGGCCTGTCTGACTGACTCAGCCCATACTCTGGTTTGTGCTCCCCGACTTTCCAGCTTTCCATTTCTCCCTAGGAATTCTGTCTCCTGAATCTGAACTGTTAGTGGTAGCCTTCTCTAAGCTTAGTGACCCTGCTGACCCCATTTCCCAGTGTGGCTCTGTGACCTGACCCCTGCCCTATGCCCTTTCTGAGGCCTCACTGAGGCTCTTTCTTCCTAGCCATTCTCTCGAACTGTGACTTTGAAGATAATAACAGACCTTTCTGCGATTGGTCTCAAATGTCTTCAGATGATGGGGACTGGGTTCGAACTACTGGGCCCTTTTCTACTGGCACTTCTGGCCCCCCAGGGGGCTACCCTAATGGAGGTAATGAGTCTGAGGGAAGCCTAAAGTTTGGAGGAGGGCAGTGGAGAAGGCATAAAGTTGGGAGGAGATTGCTGGGAACCCAGCTGAGCAGGGGTTGGAGGGGTCAGCTCCTGAGAACAGCAAGGTCTCAGCCTTCCCCATTCTGCCTCCCTGCAGAGGGTTACTACCTGCACATGGATGCCGGCAACTTCCCTCGGGGCGGAGTGGCACGCCTGCGTAGCCCTGACATATGGGAGCAAGGCCCGCTCTGCATCCATTTTGCCTACCACATGTTTGGGCTGTCATGGGGTGCCCAGCTCAGACTGCTGCTGCTCAGGGGCCGGAAGCACCGCCAGCCCAATGTTCTCTGGAAACACGTTAACACCCAGAGTCCCTCTTGGATGCCTACCACTGTCAATGTGCCAGCAAATCGTGATATACCAAGCTGGGTGAGGTTGGGAGCAGATGTAGAGGTCTGAGAGGGAAGGGGTTTGGAGAAAGGGGCTTAGAAAGGAGGAACTAGGCTATGACAAAGGAGGGGGGTGGCGGAGGGCAATCATGGAGTTTTGTTGCAGCAAACCTGGTGACCTGAGTTCAGTCTCCAGGACCCATACGGTAGAAGGCTAGAGCCAACTTCCCAAATGTCCTCTGACTCACATTTGTGCCATGCACTATAAATGAATGTAGTTTTTAAAAAGGGACCAAGATCCCCAGTCATCTGAATTCAGGGTGGAAACCAGCAATCACCGAGAAGGGAAGCAAATCGTGTGGCTCACAGGGTCAGGGTCTCTTTGTTCCTAATTCCACAGCTGATGTTTGAGGGTATGAGGGGAAACACCGCCTACCTGGACATCTCTCTGGATGGCCTCTCTATCCGGCGGGGTACCTGCAATCAGAGTGAGTTCCCATCCCGCTTGGGTGCCTCGCCCCCTCCTGACCCTGCCAAACTTCCCGAAGTAGGGACAAGACAGTTCAGCACCCAGGACCCTGGTTTCTCATGAATTGAGGCCCTTGGTTTTCTGTGGCTCCTAAAGAAGTCACTCTGTAAGAGGTCCCTGTCAACATGGAGTAGTAGGGGATGTCTGGTCTACAGTGACTGACCAGGACACATGGCCACAGGCTGGCCTATCTTAGCACTGGAAACTGTGTGTCAAGAGACCCATGGTGTGGTGGGAGAATGAGCCTGAGTCAGCAGAGTGAAAGCCTAGAGTGCACAAAGCCTTGGGTTCCATCCACTGCACACAGCAGGTGTGGCGGATGACACACACCTTTAACCCCAGCATTCTGGAGGATCCCAAGTTGAAGGTTATCCTGGGCTACACAGCAAACATGAGGCCAGCCTGGCCTACATCCCATGCTGTCTCTAAAACAAAAGACGTCTTTCGCTCCACGAAAACCTGAATGTTAAAGTCTCTGTGGGTGTTAACCCCATACTGCGTACTACTCTGGTACATGCAGAACGGTCTTTTCAGGATGACTGGAAAAGAAAAATCCAGAAGCTATGAAGGGAACTACTCACTGAACATGGAGCCTGGGCTAGATGCTTCACAAATATAATTTAATTTACAAATTTATACAGAAATGATTCCCAGTTTATAGACAGAAGTCTGGGATTGGGCAGGTTACATAATCTCTGCCCAGAGCAGCATTCATGGGCAGTGGAACAGGCTGTCTGTCCTCAAAGCTTGCTAGAGCTCACTACAGCCTTGAGAGTAAACCTCAGAGTTTGGACCCCAAGCTGGGACATTTTTTCTCTAGCTTCCTCCTATGGCAGAAAGCTCATAGCCACTTCCCTTTGAAACTAGGATTTAACCAGGGCTTTGTGTATGTTGGGTGAATACTCTACCACTGAGCCATGCCCCTAGCTTCTCACTGCAGTGTTCTGGACAAGGACCTTACTACCAAACCATGGCTCCAGCCCCTCACTGGCAGGCTTTACTGCTGAGAACTGTCCTAAGCCCCATATTGGAGGATTTTAGATAAGTTTCTATGACTACACTGCACTCTTATTATTATTATTATTTTGTACAAACGGGATTCTTTTTAGAAAACATAATTTATATTTATGTTCCTTGGTGTTCTGCCTGAATGTACATCTGTATGAAGGTATCAGAAGCCCTGGAACTGCAGTTACAGACAGGCGCTGGGAACTGAACCCAGATCCTCTGGGAGAGCAGACAGTGCTCTCAATCCCTGAGTCTTCTCTCCAGCCTTTACTCTTAGCCTTTTGATGGAGAATACTGGGCAGGAGTTCTACTGCTAAGACCTACTTTCTCACTGGGGGAACTCTAGTTAGTGCTCTACCACTGAGCCACACCCCAGCCCCTCACTGGGGATTCTAGGCAGGGGCTCTACCACTGAGCCACACCCCAGCCCCTCACTGGGGGATGCTAGGCAGGTGCTCTACCACTGAGCCACACCCCAGCCCCTCACTGGGGGATGCTAGGCAGGGGCTCTACCACTGAGCCACGTCCCAGCCCTCACTGGGGATTCTAGGCAGGGGCTCTACCACTGAGCCACACCCCAGCCCTCACTGAGGATTCTAGGCAGGGGCTCTACCACTGAGCCACGCCCAGCACCTTTTCCTCTTTTCTCTCCTCTCAGTCTGCATGTCCCAGATGTGTACCTTTGATACTCTAAATGATCTCTGTGGCTGGAGCTGGGTCCCAACTGCCACCGGGGCCAAGTGGACCCAGAAGAAGGGATCATCGGGGAAGCTGGGCGTGGGGCCTAATGATGACTTCTCTAGCCCTGGTAGTGAGTACTGAAGATATCCTTTGAACCTCTGTGCTCCAGTGACCTCTGTCCCCTACAGTAGCATCCCTAAGCCAGGCCAGGTGAATCCCAACAGCCCCAAGCTTCCTTCAGTTCAGGCATCATGGCAAGAATCATCATTTTGGACTGGAGAGAAGGCTCACCGGCTTCTCTTCCAGAGGACCTGGGTTCAGTTTCTAGCACCCATGTGACAGCTCACGGCTGTCTGTAACTCCAATTCCAGGCATCCGGCACCCTCACACAGACATACATGTAAGCACAAACCAATGCACACAAAACTAAGGAAGTCATTTAAACAAATGAGTTTTAAAAACAGGCCTGATTTCAAGTATTCCCCAGTTGCTCTCCTGCCATGATGGCTGCTGTCGGGCACAGCCAGCTCCTTCCCTCCTTCCCTTGGTCCCCCATTCTTCACTTATCCAGTCATTCATCTGGTAGTTACTGGGCGAATACCCTTCACAGTGTCCCAGAAAGTGAGAATCAGTGTGTAAACCAGCAAGGGTACAGTTATGATGGGACATACCTGTAAGCCCAGCACTCAGGAGGCTGAGGCAAGAGGATGTGAGCTTCAAGAGCTGCCTTGTCTACGTAGTGAGTTCAAGGCAGCCTGGGCTAGACCCTGTTTCAAAAACAAATGGGGACATGAGTCAGCGGTAATGCACTTGTCTATCACACGCAAGGCCCTGTGTTCCATTCTCAGTGCTATGGAAGGAAGGGAGAGAGAGAGAGGTAGGGGAGGGGTGTAAAGAAATTGAGGGAGGGAAGGAGAGAGGGAGGCATGGGGACAAATACCTGTAATCCAAGCACCTGGGAGACCACGGCTGGCCTAGGCAGCGCCACCCTGACTTAATGCCATTTGGATTTCCTGCTAAGAAGCCGCTGTCGGGAACAGCAAGGGCTGGTAGGGACTACTGAGAAAGGTTTGCAGTCACCTAAGCCAAAATGTTCCTTCCCATTCATGGTGGGCCCTTCCTCCTTCGCCTTCCTGTACTCCTGCCTGGGCTTTCTCTTCCTGTTTCTGCCGTCCACTCCTTCCTTTGAGCTCCCACACAGAGCACATCCCCTCTTTATCACCACATAGTCCTCGCATCCGCCAAGTTTTGGAGGTCAAAGGTCAAGTGATGTTTCAGTTCCAATTCCCTGTTTACACTTGTTCATCTCCCTGATCCGGGAGGTTGACCTTCTAGAAAGTTCTTCAACCTCCCCTTCCCTCTCATTTGAAACCCCCAGTAAATCCACTGACCATCTCCTCTCTGAAATCGTTAGCCTTTAACACTACGTCCAACATCAGTCATTTTAGTAGTGTTGGTTGGGTTTTCAATCTTTTCTGCTTTGCTTTGAGAAAGGACTCAAAGCCCAGGCTGGATTCCAGTCTCCTGCCTCAGGGTCCTACAATGCTTTCAGAGACTACAGGCACCAGCAGGCCTGGCCCTTGTTTCTTCTTTGTTTTGTATTCCTCTCTCCTACTTTCTCCTTCACCATTTAACCTCTTTCTTTTCTTCTCCCTTCTGCTTTCCTGAAACTGCTCATTTTCTTGGCTTGCCCTCCCTTAGCCCAAGGTTTGCAGGGAGCCAATGGGTCTTGGACAAGAGTGCCCGTGTGAGCGTGCCCCTGTGAGGGTGCCCGTGTGAGCGTGCCCCTGTGAGGGTGCCCGTGTGAGCGTGCCCGTGTGAGCGTGTCCGTGTGAGTGTGCCCCTGTGAGCGTGCCCGTGTGAGCGTGCCCCTGTGAGCGTGCCCATGTGAGCGTGCCCGTGTGAGCATGCCCGTGCAAGCGTGCCCGTGTGAGAGTGCCCATGGTGCCCATGTG